>KN838771.1:43070-56798 GCA_000827195.1 Laccaria amethystina LaAM-08-1
CCTCAACCCCCCCCCCCCCCCCCCCCCCCCCCACCCCCACTGTGAACCCTGTCTCCACCAACATCCCCAACACCAATGCTCTCATGGCTCTCACACCCAATGTAAACACTGTAGCACAAGGTAAGTATATGTATATTATATTACATATGTACACATACTATAGCCATTTTTTATCATTTGGTAGACTTGAATGCACCTCATGGTGACATAAGTAGGTAGAAATTATTAGTCTATTGTATAATTTTTCTTTATGAAGTTTTGAACTTTGTCACAGATGTGAGAATGACCAGCCCACCCAATAGTCCCCCTCAGGATAACTTGCAAGGTGCATCACACACAACAGGTAAATTTTCCTGGAGTGTTTGCTATATTTGCTAAGTATTTTTGTGCAGGTAGACTTATTCAGGGGAAAGCATATGGAAATGTATTCAACTTTGCTGATGCATTGGATATAGATCAACTACCTATTGTTGGTGCTATTGTTGGTGGTCAGGTTGTTCTCTACAATTCACATGAAGACCCAGCCAACTTGTCTCTCACCTCCATGAAAGTTTCCATGGGTTTCAGCCATGATGTAACAGCTATCTTTCAGCCAGTTCTTGAAAACCTTATTAAACATCGTCCTGAGGTTGCAGGTGGGAGTTATAGCTTAATTGTTGATTTTTATTAATATATTGCTAGACCCCAACATGGCTTTGTTAACTTGGGATGATATTGATGGTATTCAGTATCTCAAAGGGCCTTATGCATTTGCCCTTGAACAGAATGAAGATGTGAAGTGGGTATATAATAAGGAAAAGGGAAAGTATGTTTTGTCAATCCTGGTTGTATGTAGCTTTATTCAGTCCTGTGTTCTCTACTAACTTATTTACCAGAGCTCTTTTAGTCTGGAAGCCACTGTTTCTCACTCAGTCTCTGATTCTATATCTGTATCTGGTTCACACTCTGTATCTGGTTCACAATCTGTTTCTGCAGCTCCATCTGGTTCTTGGTCTGCTTCTGCTAACCTGGCTCTTAAGCCATCCCTGGCTTTTGAGACTTCTAAAAAATCTAAGGGTCTAGCAGCAGCCTATAAACTGGAACTTGCTAGTATACTTAAGGTTTCACCTCATCTGATGAACCAAGAGGGGAAAGTTCCTCTTACTCTGGCGTATGAGAGATACAAAGCATGCAATAAAGTCATGCAGGACTTTAATAGAATGAAGGGAGCTGGAACTTGGCCAACTACCTGTCCTCATCCAACTGCTACAGACATCATTGAGATTTTCATCTCAAAGTCAATGTGGCATCAATACTATGTTGCACTCTTTCCCAACATCTCCAGGTATCCAGACATGGTTGAGTGGCTGGAGGAGGATAGAGAGGATAGGCCCTCTAGAGTAGACATCTGGGATTTCCAGAAAACCTCCTATACTTTTGCAGATCTTGAAAAATGGCTTAATGAGCAGAAATCTTCACTGGCTGCTGATGTGGAGGAACAGAGTTGAGGATTCTGCAGATGAGGGGAGTATTCCTGGAAATAATCTGAAGGGAAAGCAGAAGGCAAAAGGAGGAAACAAAAATTTAAAGAAGGACAGGAAGTAAGTAGTTTTAGTAAAATCTGACATACTTTGAATGTAGACAAATTCTGATAGTGTTGGCTATATGCTTGGCTTTTTCTGGGTTCTCTGTTGTGTACTGGGTTATATAACCCCAATTTTTGGAATTCTAGCCATGTTTAGCATGCTTCCAACACTTAATGCCCATCAAACTCAGTCCCCATTCCCTGATATTCCATTTTCAGTCTTCTGTGAATTTGTTGCATCCAACTTTAGCTCCAAAATCTCTCTATCAACTGTGCTTGTAGTACTGTTTACTATGACTAACAACACAACACTTCTGAGCTTACATTCAAGACAACAAATTTCAAACTATCCAGGAGAGCAAAGAACTCATACCACTGGCTAGATCACAGGATTGATCAGAGCTTTAGCTGATCAATTGGGTAATAAGAAAGACAGATTGTTCAGAAAGTCTGAAGACAAAGAGGGAATGACTGAAGATCAGATGTTTGTGGCATTGGGAAATAAACTTCACCTTTTTGCTAAAATGTTGCAGTTACATCCCATTGACAAGGATGGAAGATTCAAAGGGAAAATGAAACCTATATCTCATGATGAGCTCAAGCCTGTTATTATGATATGCCCTGATGCAGTTGAATGTGAAATGATGACATGCAATCCATGGTCACTATTACAGATGGTTCAACCACAAGATATTCCTGAAGTTACGTTAATAAAAGGCACTGAAATTTATAAGAAAAGCTATATCCTTACTGGTCTTTGCCCACATTGCCAGACCCAATATTCTGCTGATCATGAATGAGTAGTTGTACAGACTGGCTCATTTGATCAAGTGTACTTAAACTCTGCTGTGTACTTAAAAGTGGGCCAGAATATTTGGGTTGATCATGTTTTTTCATCAGCTGTTTTAAATGCAATGTATAATTTTCATGCATCTGCAAATGCCTATGCTGACTTTTGGAATAACACTTTTGGAGAATTATGTAAGGGGAAACCAATAAAGATCTCATGTTGTCAAGTCTGGCAGGCATTTGTTCAGGAGTCTATATGAACAGTAGCAGATGTATCAGGTTGCACCTTAGTTCTTAAAGATGGACTGTTCATTGATGAGGTAACTCATGAGGCAGTCAGTAAACTGGGAGCAAATGGAATGATACTTCCTGCTGTTCCACACTCTTGTTCTGAGTGTACCCAAAAATATAAAATAAAAGTTGATTTTATCACTGGTGATGATCCTGCTGCTTTAGTTGGTAGAGATGAAAATAGAGTTGTACCATCTCTACTTGGAGAAGGGGCCGAGGAAGCTGCCCAAGATGCTGAAAGAGCAAGAGAGCTTGCATCTTGTGTGCAGGAGGACTCAGATGATGAGCCTATGAATGTTGATGATGCACCTGTTAAGATGGTAGTTGTAGATGGGATTGTAATGGGACCAACTCATTTTGCATATGGTGATTGCACCTCAGCACTTGGCAATGCTCAAGGAGGTGTATTTTTTCCTGTGCATGAAGCTGAATATGGAACAAAGTGTCATATCAAGAGTTGTACAAATACAAAGAAGGTTGGAACATTGGCATGCACAATTCCAGGTCATCAGGAGCAGTGGTCAAAAAATGCTTATAATTGAAATTCACATAGCTTATCTGGTGTTAGACAAATTTTAAGAAGGCCTGGTGAGAGAATGCCTTGGAAATCCAGTAGAGAGTCAAATACTCAATGCCATGATGAACCTACACCTGATATTGAAGGATCCCATTACTTTAGTCCTTCACAGTTTTATTGTGTTGAGACAGTTACTGCACCTTGTGGTGTTGTTATTGCCTGGGCTAAATTTTCTAAGTCTGAATCTCCCACAAATATTCTTAACTTTCTGGAATCAGTTTATCCTACAGCTGAATCATGTCCAAATTACATCTGTATTGATAAGGTTTGTCTACTACTACAAACATCAATAAGCAATGGAAGCTGGGACAGAATCTGGAAACATACAACTCAGTTCATTGTTGATAGCTACAAGGACTTTACCCTAAGCCACAGATTCCATGTGGACTCCAGGCGGACTTTTGACCTTTTTTTTAGGTGTTAGCCCAGCCAATTCCTTGTCAAGAATCCATCTGGAGTCCATATGGAGTCCACCTGGAGTCCACTTGTCCATATGGACTCCACCTCGGAATACAGGGAAATATGAATTCCCCGAGCCAGACTCCATATGGACTCCACATGGATTAATTACATTTTATTGGATTATATCATTTATTATAAATAATAAAAAAGTGCACAAGCATGAATTGAACACTCAACCTAGTGAATGATGACTAATATAACAGCCTACTCACAATTATCTGTTATACCACAGGACCTTTGATATAGAGTGCAAATGAGTACTCTATATGGCCACGTCGCTCGGCACGTTCCGGACATTGTTGTTTGTGTTGCCACATCAAACATATTTCTTCCTCCCACCACCATTCCTCTCACCACCATCTCGTTCACGACAACCACACCACCAACACACACCAACGCCTCTGCCGCCAACGACGCCCACTGTCACAATGACTGCAGCTGCAACGTGCTGACGTGGCACGCCAACCGTTCATCCAGGCGTGGACAGCGATTCTCTGGACGACGAACGCCTGTGACTCCAGACCCCACAATGGGACGAGGATGACACCCCCACGACTACCAACACTCACAGACGATGAACAGTGCCCACGCGGCACGTCAACCCAGCCCAGGTGAGTAAAGACCCCTTCCCCCCATTATCTTTTCTAATACGGAAACCAGGTGCCACGTCGCTGACAGCGACATGGCAACTGAACGACAAATGACAACCAGATGTCGTCCTTCGTCGTTGTTTTTACTATAAAACGATGGTGAGCACCTCTCCCACCTTCATCCTGACCCGCTCGCCTACAGATTACCTCTGGCAACCAACACACAACAACCGCCGCCCACAAAGAATATCCCACCCACCTACAAACATCCACCCCCCACCTTCCAATGCTAACGCCGCCCCTCAACAATGCACACCGCCCACCGACGAACAGCAAGAAGAGCCCCTGCACCACCAACGATGAACGTCAACAGGGGCCCCACGCCAGTATGCGTGAACGGCAATCGAGGGCCCACACCACCACCGACGAACGACAACGAGTGCCCACCCCTGCCTGCTGTAGCCCCTCCCCATGTTTCCCCCCCCCTCCCTTCCTGCCTGTCCCCTCCCTTCCTGTCTGTCCTCTCCCTATGTTTCCACCACCATTCCCTCCCCCTCCATCCCTCCCTCTCCCCTCCATCTCTCTCCATCCCTCCCTCCCCTCTCCATCCCTCCCTCCCCCCTCCCTTTAATAATCAATGTAGCAAAATATATTTATGTAGTTCTATTGAATGAATACACTTGAATTTTATTTGTTCAAATATAAATATCATGAGGAATTCTTAGGATTAAGCTCTAGAGTTTTTTAACAAGTACAGGTTAAGTCACATGTCATCTAACAAAAACTCCCCCTGGAGTCCACCTGGAGTCCAGATGGATTTTATACAAAATTGTAGATTGTGGTTTTTCCATATGGAGTCCACCTGGAATCTGTGGGTGAGGGTAAAGTACACGATCAGCTCCAAATCTAGTTGTTGTTGAAAAAGACAAACATGGTTGATCATACTACAAGTGAGGATTCAACACAGGTAAGCTTAGGTTAATGTGTGGTGAAATACAAGAATTAATAAATATTAAACAGGCCTGTGAACAGTTAAATGCCTGGCTAGGTGGTTTTGAGTCCATCCTGAAGAGGATGCCACAGGGCAATTTTGACTGGTTCTTCCATTCTATGTTGCTTTACCACAGCCAATATGTGATGGAAAAGCAGATGAGGAGACCATATATGGAAGAGGAAGAGGATGTTGAATCTGATTTTGAAGATGACACATGAGGTAAGATGTGTAACATGTAGTAAGTTCTACAGGCTACACACTAAGTAGACTATTATAAACAAGTCACATGACCTTGATGATTAGTCACATGATCTCAACTTAGCTCTGGGCATCTGTAATAGTAAATTGTATGATACTCCAGTAGGAATCCAATATCTGGAGCAATGTATTCACTTTCTTGTATTCCATTCAAGTCCAGTAGGAAGGAAAATGAAAATATATGTGAAAATGCCTTTTTGGAAACATTGTAGAAATCCAGTAGGAGTCCAGTAGGAATAGGTGGGGGAGTGATAAGTACTGACAGCCACCACCACCCATGATTGTCACCCACTTCCCCCAATGACCACAGCATGCCCCAACACTGCAAGGTCAAGACCAGAACACCACATCACCACCCAAGAACAATGCAACAACCCCAGGTCATGCAGGGAATGGGCAGTGGCCAGGTGCCACATTGATGTTGGCAATGTGGCAACCTGACAAATGACAAATGATGGAACAATGAATGTTGTTGTTCATCATCATTGATTATTGGGTAAGTAACCACCCCTCTCCCCCCCATTAATTTTATGCTGTGGAATCCAGGCGCCACAATCAGCCACAACATTCACCATCACGAACAGCCACCGCAACCCCACTTCTCACCTCATGCGCCCAACGACTACAGCACAGCCCAACACCACAGGAATGCCATGTCACCCACAATAAGTGCCAGCCATGTCAACATGACAGAGTGACAGTGACGTGGCCACCAAACAATGAATGTTGATGATGACATCATTCATTGTTGTTGTTATAGTATGACAGCAGTAAATACCCCATCCCACCTTCCTCCCAACCTACCTTGCCAACCACAATACAAAACAACAGCAACAATTCACATGAAGGCATGACCACAACCATGGAACAACCACTACTGAGAATGACAATGTCAGTACCCCCTCCCCTGATGACTTTTCATCATACAAATTCCAGGGGCCACATCACCATTGGCAAGATGGCAACCAAACAACAAACAATGACATCAGTCATCATTCATTGTCATCATTTATTTTATATATTCTATTTATTGTTGTAGTGTAGCTAGCATAGTTAGACAGACGAATGACAACATCCATTGTCATTTGCTGTTTTATGTTGATAACCACTCTTGCCTAATATAGTAGTTTTTTTTGTTTCCTTTTATCTTAGTACATACTAATTCCTTACATAGTAATTTATTTTGCTTGTTCTTTGAATCCACAGACAAGGAATGGCTAAAATTCCAACCAGAATCCTGTCAATTCCGCCAGAATTCCTGGAATCCATCAGATTCCTGCAGAATTTCTAGATTCTGGCTGGAATCAGTGGAGGAGTGGAAAGTCCTGCATTTTTCAATCAGGGCTCAAGTGTGCTTGTCAGTTATTTGGAGTCACACAAAGTGTAAGTCGCCCATAAGCCCAGCGCCTCATTTCTAAGCTCATTTCTGTCTTCACTTTGTAGAGTTGCATATCATGTCTTGCCTAGGACCATGTTGTGGTTGTATCAGTTACTGACATGAATGTATGTAGGCACAATATACCATACTTCTTAACTTGATGGGAGTACACCAGTTGCCATGCAACAATGGCAGCAGACAACCAGTTATTGATAGTGACAAATCTCATCAACAGAATCAACATATACTCACTGCCTTCAGGCCAACCACTGCAATCATTTACCCATCCCATTTGTCTCAATGTCCCACTTCTCATTTCTTTCGCTCTTCAAGGGTCTCTCATTGTTGTTGGTGGAGATAATGGGTCTGCTCAGGTCTACAATTCCTGCCTAGGTCTACTTACAGTTCTTCCACATGGACAAGGTATTTCAGTTTACTTTAGACCTATTCTACAGCTAATACTGGTTACAAGTTGGAACACTGGTACAAATTGTTGTGGTGACTTCCTTCCATCAGTTATATTATTCTCAAGAATGCTCATTTGCCAAATAGACACATTCCTCTTCAGATGGATGTCTTATTATTACAGGCTCTTCAGAATTAAATGGTGTTGCCATCAAGGTTTGGGAACCTGCCAAGGTAAAAGTACTTTGAGTGCCATTGTGTTTATGAAAATTTTGAATAAGAGTTTTGCCTCCTAGGTCAAAAATGTGATCCCACAAGCCCAAGTCAAAGCTCAGCCTCACCACACTGCACCTAACTCCTTTAAATTATGGCAGGCCATTGCACTGGTTGTGACCATGTTGGTTGGTCAGTTCTAGTGTTTGAAAGTTAGGTCGCTTAACTGGAAATTAACCAAGACTGGACCGGACCGTAAGCGGTAGTAACCACTAATATAACCTAACCACTACTAACTGTAACCACGGTCTGGTCTTCGGTTAGTCGTGATCTCAATGTTTGCAAGACCAAACATGTCATCGACAAATAAACAGTCAACAAACAAACATACTATCAACAAACAAACACATTATCAACAAATAAACATGTTCCTTCTCAACAAACAACCATCATCCCAACCACCCACCTTCACTACGGCATCACCCCACCACCAACCACCCCCACCTCCTGCCACCATCATTCAACCACCCCCACTACCGCTGCACACCCCAACGACGATGATAGCATGGCAATGCTACATCACAAGCCCATTAGCGCACACCATTTAGACGACATAGAGCGAAGATGGTGACGATGCAAGTCCCACGTCAAGGACGACAACGAACGAATGACAACGACAACGATGAACGACAATGATCAGGACAAACGAATGATGAGAATGACAAATGCCGATGAGGGATGAAAATGACCAACGGTGATGATGGGTGAAAACGACGTGGCACATCGTCCAGACGGTGACCGGTAAGTCCCCCCATCCCACATTCGTCTGAACCAACTTCACTGAGACCCAGGATGATGACAACAGAACACTGATGTGGGACAACAATGATGTAATGAGAACATGGTAAGCTCATGTCTCCCCACCACTCATTTCGCTAACACGGAATCCAAGTACCACGTCGCATTCAGTGACATGGCAACTGAACGACAACCATTGTTGGACCCACCTCCACTATGTATCATTCGACCACAAGGTCAACAATGTGGCAACGTGACGCCAACCCAACGGCGGTCAGGCATGGGCCACTTTTTTTTAGAATTAAAATGTTATTGTAGTTGGTAGTAAGTAGTATTATACAAGTAATAATTGGTTATAACCAGTTAGTAGTGATGAGCATGGGTAACCCCAGGGTCATTTTTGGCTGACCCCGACCCTTACCCTTTAAAACCCGTCACCCCACATATGGGTATGGGTATTTAGCAGGTATGGGTATGGGTTTCATGAGGGTTGGGCGGGTACAAAACCCGCAAAGGATACTCTACAGGGGTTACCGTTATAATCTATGTAAGTACAATAAAAACGAATATAGAAGGCATGCTGTCGAAATGGCATGCATGGCAGGATGAGGTGGCAACAGTTGGCGCACGGTGTGGGCAACAGTGGCTGGGTGGGGTTTTGTCAGTGGAAACAGGGTATGGGGAGGTTGCTGACCTTTTGGTGGCCCTCGCTATTCGCTCACTTCCCAGGCATCGTTGTTCATTGTTGTTGTTGCTGCTGTGGACAGCAATGGTGACTTGTGGCGTCGCGGCATTGTTTTTGTCAAGGCTGGTGTCATCGGTGGTTGTGCACGGTCAAACGATGGTTGCAGGTGGTGGTTCTCAGTGGTGACGATGACACTGTTGATGATGGTGGTGAAGGAAAACAGTTGTTGTGTTGGTATAAACAAGGTCACACATTACTAATAGTAATACGAGTACAAACAAGTTCTATCGGCAGGTAACACCAAGGGTATACCCTTACCCTCGCTCAAGGGTAAGGGTTTATGTGGGGTCAGACATTCCATACCCTGACCCCTACCCTCCATACCCTTACCCGTGTACCCCTGGGGTTTCCGAAACCCTTGCTCAACACTACCAGTTAGAACCAGTTCTAACTGGTTCTAACTGTGACCAGTTAAAACCGGTTATGTAACTGTAGACTAGCCCACAGTAACCGACTATAACCAGTTTGTATTGGTTTGGTTCAGTTAATTTGGGTTTCCGAGAAAAGTATAACCGGTCTTGGTCTCGGTTAGAGCCACTGGGGGGCCAATAACCGGACTTTCAAGCACTAGTCAGGTCATAATAATGGTTTGACTCTCTAAATAGAGTTCACCCTATGAGTACCCTTGATTATCTCTGAGTGGCCCTTTCACCAGGATATTCAGTGCATTTCCTGGAAGTACTCCAAATCTGACATTAGCTTCGTCTTTTTGACAGATTTGATGTCAAATTATATACATGTTGTTGTATATTTATGCAAACTATTTTTTAAGCTTGGCTTGGATACAGATTTTGTGCTTGTAAGGAGCTGTGAAAGTGTGACATATTAAGGTACATATTTTTTGTTTGTCCTAAGGTTTGTTGAGTTTTCAAAGGAATCAAACACAATTTCAAGCTCTTTACACTCCCCCACCTATTCCTATGGACTCCTACTGGATTCCCGGATTCCTACTGGACTGGACTAGGACTCTGACAAATTTCATATTGGCTGATCACCATACAAATTTTATTTTGGAGTCCTAGTGGAGTCCTAGTAAACTCCTACTGGAATCACAAGTAATTGCAGATTGTACCAGAATGAGTATACTGGAGTCCAGTACAAGGAGTCCGGTAGGAATCCAGTAGGAATTTACAAGTACAAGGAATCCAGTAGGACCAGTAGTTTGTCACTGTTGTTGTTATTATATAATATTCAAAAAAGCACAGAACAATGGAATTGAACTCTCAACCTCAGGGATAAACTTACAATGCTAGACATGGGTGCTCAAACAGTTGTACCATGAAGACTTTACTATACATATATATTTTATGCTCTACATACCAACCAACTGACCTCTTTCCTATAAAGGAAATCAGCAAATTCCGCAAGTGGGAATTCTGCCCAAACATCAACCTACACCCTTCCACCTCACCACATCATCCACGAAGACCCTATGACACGACCACAATGATGCAACATTGTTTGATGGTGATGATGCACAACATTGTCCCCATCCATTGTGAGTGCATCCCCTCTGCCCCCTTACTTTTTTTTGACATGAATTTCAGGTGCCATGTTGCCATCGTGGAGACATGGCAACCAAATGACGAATGACAATGAATTTGTCATCCATCTTTTACAACAAACAATGACAACAAATTTGTTGTTTGTCTCTTACAAAAAACAATGACAACACAGCCCAGTGCGGAGGTAGGACGATGATGAGGGACGATGAAAACAGTGTGCAATGAATATGCCATGCACTGCGACACCACGCAGCAACAACAATGTGGTAAGATGAGGGACAATGGAAACTACAGCACACCATGATGATGACAGGCAACGACTACCCGGCAACATGAACAGCAACGAGGGCCCACTCATAGTGAGGCATCCCTGTTGCCCCCTTTCTTTTTTTGACATGAATTCTAGACGCCACGTCACCACAACAGCAATGTGGCAACCATACGACAAATAATGGATTGTCTCGTTTGTCGTGACAGATTTGTTGTTCATCTTTTATGATGAACGACAACAGCACAACTCAGTGAGGATGAGGGACAATGAAGATGGCACACAACAACAACAGTATGTGGTGACACAAATGGCAGCGAGGGCTCCCCACCAACAACAATGACGGCCCATCACCACCACCACCTACCAATGGCGACGACGGCCCACCACACCCCATGAACCACAAACACGGCCCACAACCACCCCCCCCCCTTGCCACCAATGGCCACAATGGCCTAGCACCACACCTCACCAACCACGAACATGGCCCACCACCCCCACAACACCAGCACCCACGAACGGCGATGGCACATCACGACACCCCACGAACAGCAAACACGATGCAGCACCACCACCCACAAAGAGCAACGATGTCCCATACAATATAATTTATGTTAGTTAGTTTACATTTGACTCTCTGTATTTTAATTAGTAGGAATCCAGTTGTTTTTTGACAAGTGGCTGAAATTCAGTAGGAGTCCAGTAGTAATAGGTGGGAGAGTGATAAGTACTGACAATTTCAATAAATTTTGATGAAAATTTAAAAATACAACAATAAGATTCAGCCCTTGGCAGGGTCAGTTGTCAGACTAAAAATCTTACATCTGGTCCATCTTATCAACAAACAATAGTCAAAAATGATTCATTTGTCCTAGCATCTGTCAAATGCTTTGCTTAAGTGCCAGATTATCCCTTGTTTCAGATGTAATTTGCCTCTGTTCCTGAGGTTGTGTGTTTGATTCACTGATGTTGTGCTTTTTTAAATATTATATAATAACAATGTAATATCTGGCTGGACTCCATGTGGAGTCTGGCTGGGTGAATTAATATTTCCCTGTGTTCCAAGGTGGAGTCCATGTTGTCCAGATGGAGCAACTGGAGGCCAACTGGACTCCAGATGGATTCTAGACAAAAAATTGGTTGGGCTACCACCAAAGAAAATTTGTCTAAAGTCCAGATGGACTCCACATGGAATCTGTGGGGGAGTGTAAAGTCCTTGTGTTAATGATTAATGGGGGGATGTAGTTGAGCACCTCTGGCTTAATTGATCTAGATATCTTCTACACTTGCTGGCCATTGGAAAGCTCAATGCTGGGTTTTGTTATACATTGCATCTGGAAAATGTTTCTGCCTGTTGAAGCAACTCCAAAATCTATCACCAAAATCCCTCTACATTTGATCATGCAGATGCATCTACTGGTGGTAACTAGCCTGAAATCCCATCCTTACTCCCTTATCCTTCCAAGGGATAAACCAGGTACCAAGAACTGCCAATTGATGGTCTCTATTTTGAGTTGTTATTAGGCAGAGGTGTTGCAAGTGTTGCCTATTATCTTCAGGGATAGCTCAAGATACCACCAGTGGAATACAGTACTTGTATAGAAGAACTGTTACAGAGAGTTGCTGAACACCCCTCTAGCTCTGTTCTGATGACCAAAACTGTTGGATAGGTGGTGGCTGCAAAATCACTGAACTTTGAGCAGAAGCTGACAAGAAGACCAGGAGGGCTAGGTCATAGAAAGCATGACACCCTCATTTTACTTACACTTACTATAAGGTCCCCTTGCTATTCAACCTGTAACCTCTTTTCTGATAGGGTCCATGCCTTAAACTTGTATTGCACTACTATGGATTGGAATTGCACTAAGTACTACATTTAAGAGCATCAGTATTGCACAGCTGAATAAGAAAAAGAGTAAAGGATATCATAGCTGCAAAGTGTATCCAATGTTCATCTTAAGTATGACATAATATCTATGTATACTGTATTTTAGTTATTTGTCAGACTGGAAGAGGTGGAAAAATACCCCAGGTTTGAAAATGCATGAGTCACCAGGACTGAGCTGCATTACCTTTCTTCTTAAGAATCCCAAGCAACAGTTTGGGTTTAAATTTTGAAATTCTCTTCCCAATATTGGAAAAGAGGTGACCTGAGAATGTAAGCATCAAAAATGGGTAAAGCAAGTAGCTGCTCAAGTAAATACCTTTCTTTTTAGAATGAATGATTCTATCATCTACATTGGTGATAGGTAGAAGATTGACTGGAGCCTGTACTGCATCAGAGTCATCTTCTCCCAGAACTGAGTTGTGGGCATGTGGAACTCCAGTGTCCACATTCTCCCCTTCCACACCTTGGGTCACAGAAACTCCATGGCTTGTATTGAAAACTTGGTTCTCTACTTTTTCCAAAATTAGCTTTGTGAGTTCCTGTGCTTCTAAATGTCTCATGGCCCTGATTGCATCTGGATGTTCCCCTCCAAGAATTTTGCTCTTGGTATCCAGAACTTGGATGTGTAGCTTGTGTGCTTCTTGGTAGTTTCCCAGAACATTGTATGTGAATGCAAGATTTTCCATGGCTATGATTGTAGATGGGTGTTCTTCCCCAAGAAATTTCTTTCTGGCATCCAGAACTTGGATCTCCAGCTTCTCTGCTTCTGCATATTTTCCCAAGTAACCATATGTCAATGCAAGATTTCCCATGGCTATAATTGTGTCTGGATGTTCTTCCCCAAAAAAATTATATGTGGCATGCAGAACTTGGATCTCCAGCTTCTCTGCTTCAGTATGTTTTCCCAGGTCTCCATAGGTAACTGCAAGATTTCCCATGGCTAATATTGTGTCTGGGTGTTCTTCTCCAAGAATTTTCTTTCTGGCATCCAGAACTTGGATCT
>KN838772.1:0-16046 GCA_000827195.1 Laccaria amethystina LaAM-08-1
AGCAAAAACCTGAAGAACCTGTCCACAAAAGATGGTGCCCAATGGACAAGAATTGCAGCCTGCAGAAATAATTTCCATATTTTGTGAAAGGACCCCAGACACCCCGTGACAGCTTTGGTATGATGGTATGAAGTGACATGGTATGGTATGAGGTCAAATGGTATGGTATAAGAGACATGGTATGGTATAAGGTGACATGGTATTGGTATGAGTGTGGTATGGTATGGGTTTTCCATACCATTGTACCATGGTATTGGTATGGAGCCCATATACCACCCCGGAATGGGTACCCCCAAGGTACCCTAAATCAAGGAATTGATGTACCTCATAGGTACCCAAAAATGGGTGACTGAAGTGGTCTTTTCATATTATTCCCACACGTTTTTGGCTGCGCCAAAAATTTGAGCGATATTTTAAGCTTCGGCAACTGCAGCAGCCGGAGCTGCAGGGTTCATCAAGACATCGATGACCATCATGACCAAGGGGTGGGTGACCGAGCATCCGTTGAAATCAACCCATCCCATGAGGTCGTGGGATTTCTCACGTGCATTCCCAAAGAGGATGTCACGCGTCAACCAAGCCTCAACACACTGATCTTGATTCCTGCATGTGCGTTCTGCGCTTTCGACTACAATTAGACAGCAGAGCCCTGTTAGACGTAAAATACTTGCAGTCAAAATAACCGGCCATGTCGGGAAGCATATAATCTACAGTATGAGAAATCAAACGGAGACAGGCATAAAAATGTTGAAACCAGTAAGTGTTTCTCTCGTTGTGAATAAATAAACTTAGCTGACTGATAAAAAGACAGCTAGGAGTTCCTCCTTGTGGATTTTGCGGTCTCGATTCCAATTGTCAAACGTAACTCACCATTAAAAAAAGCGGCATCGCATCCATCAAGTTGACATGCCCGTATCACCATGGAAAAATGTGGTACAAAGCTGCTCTTGAAGCGAAAAAAGGCAGCCCTTGCACGAATGTTCCTATCCATTGTCGACTATGTCCACCTCTCACAATGTCGGGTGATTTGCACAATCTGGAAATACAACGCAGTATACCACTTGCTTAGCGAACATTCTCAGGATGCGAGTGGCTTTGCATCAGAAAAAATTGTCTCACCTAAAATCCCTGGGCAGATGGCCATCGTCATTTTTATCTCTTCAACAGAGGTGGGTATTCTCAAGATTCCGTCGGATGCCACAAAGCAATACAGATTGGATAACTGTCTTCTAAATAGTGATGATATAGAGGAAGCAAGGGAGGAGATAAAGCGAGATCGGGCACCAACTGTAAGCCTTGTCGAGCCTTCGGGAAAGAGGAGGCAGAAGTGAATCTGCTGAACGTGGAACGAAGACTCAGATGAGCGCAGCGCCTTATTGCTTAGTACTATGGATAACATCCCGTGTGACTGACTGTGACTAAACCCTTATCCACGTGAGAAATCCCACGACCTCATGGGATGGGTTGATTTCAACGGATGCTCGGTTGCCCACCCCTTGATCATGACCATCTGATTAATTGCCTGGTGCTGCTTTTGCTTACACACAGCCCATGCAGCAGCAGCGCCGGTCAATCTCTTGCAGTACGCACTCATAAACCGCTGCGATCGGTTTATGAAACACTGTATAACCTCTTTCAGGCATTCTTCAAGGAAGCATTGCTCCGCTTCCTTGGCGTCCTTGAAGGGTTTCTTCTCCACTTCGCGATATCGGTACTTACACCAACCCCAGTACTAGCACTTTTTTTAGCACGTGGTATTACACATTAAAAGCTAGTACATACCATTTCAATAGGATTTAGCTCACAATCAAACTTCAGAAGGAAAATGCATTCATGACCTCAAATGGAAGTCAAAGAAGGGTTATTTTGGAGGCCTGCAAGATTGCAACATTTTTTAGGAGGATGGCCTCCAGGTTTGGGTGGCATAGTAGGATTTTTTTTCATAGGGGAGGAGATAGATTATCTCGATTTTTTACGTGGACTTTGACAGTACTCATCGAGATCTATTCAAAAATGACTTTTTCGAGATTTCATCGATTTTTTATGGCCTGCGCCAAAATTTTGGACTTTTTTTCTGACAAATCTTCACTTTTGGGAAATCTGCCGGTACCATTCGAAAGATCTACTCAATTCCTGCCTATTCCGATGGTTTTCGGACTTTTAAAAAATCTCTACCGGTCTCAATAAATCGGTCTATAAATTTGTTGACTTTAGTTGTCCGCAACTGTAAGCATCCATTGTCCACCCAAATCCTGCTGCCTGACCAACATCAGATATTGTCCACCCATGCAGCCCGTCTACCCGGCGGCAGGTTAATTGGTGCTGAAATTTCGACTTTGCACTGAGTTGCAACAGGTTGCAACACACAAGTCACGACGCCCCCATTCACTCTTTTGACCATTGTTTCCCACGTCAATATTGCTGTGATGATGGTTTTCCAGTAATGACACAATGGTGATCAGAAACTTGAAAACTCAATCTCCCTTGCTATGTTCACTTGGCAGCTGCTAGTTTTCTCTACCTTGTGCCGTGCTTCCTTCCCATCGCTATTGGCAATCCTTGGGCAATCCCTATCTACATCTACTCTACATTTCTGCATTATTTGTGCATTACCAGAAGTTTCTTGACAGCAGCAATGATAGCTTGTCTCTGCTCCATCAGTTTTGTGTATACTGTCTCAAAGAGCTTGGATTCGAGCTCGAGTCTGACATTCAAAACCTCGGTTGGCACAAGGTAGAGAAAAAAACAGCGGGAAAATATATATTATGTAATAGGGATGCTCACGGTAACGTTTTTCGGCTGTTTTTCAGTTTGTTTTTCAGCTTGTTTTTACTGCCAACTCAAATATTTTTGCGGCAAAAACAGACGAAAAACAAAGTGAAAAACAAACGAAAAACAGATGAAAAACGGCTACCGTGAACCTCCGCCCCCCGGAATTCTGGAAAAACAGATGAAAAAACAGTTTTTTTAGTAATGTGGCATGTCGGCAGCGGAATCAGCGTGTTTGTACTCTGCCCACCCATGTTTCTGTCCTCGGCATTAGTTGCCGGTGACATTTCGCCACTGTTTAAGTCCTAGATAGTATAAATGGCCTGCTTAATTTTATTTAAAGTAGTTTAAGTACAATTTACATCGAAAAACCCATGCTTACTCCAAGGTACTCAGCCAACACAGAAACTCGGCCTTCCGGCACACCGAGGTTGTCGGCGGCAAGTTCCGCAAGGAAGGGAAGATGGGTTAGGCACCATCAGATGGAGGACACATTGCCGAAGAAAAACGGATTGAAAAACGGAGTGAAAAATGAACCGAAAAACGGGATTTCACGAAAAACAGCCTCGAGAGCACTTTTTCGAGAAATCCCGTTTTTCGGTTCATTTTTGACCTCTTTTTGATGTTGTTTTTCAGGGAAAAACAAAATGAAAAACAAAACGAAAAACAGCTGAAAAACGCTACTGTGAACTACCCTAATATATTTGGGCAACTTAGGTCAGATATTTCGTCCACCCGGATGGGCGATTTTTGAGGTAAGGATCGAAATCCACCCGAAATCGGGCCTCAAAACGAAAATTTTCGTCCACCCGACAGGCCCAAAAATGGCCGATTTTGGTATCTTACTATGTTTGTTCAGGTGTTTGAAACTTTTTCAGCGCAGCACGATTTTTGACTCACCACTTCATCAAATCCTTTGAATTTTTTTGACAGCTCAATCAAACTTTTTCTCTTCTATACGAATATCTATTTTTTTTTGGTGTAAATGTTTTTTGTTTGCTGTCGGAGTCGTTCCGATGCTCAGGGTTCAAAAATATCAGGAGATTGAAACTGTTGTCACGCTATGTCACGATGACTTTTGGCTGAGAGATGATAACAGTTTGGTGCGCGAATGTCACGTAAATGTCACGCTTTTGCGAGTAAAATTTGGTATTTTGCCCTCCCTTCTAATAGCACTTAATCTCTCTCTCTAAAAATTTATATTCAAACTTTCATATACCATTTAAATGTACTTGGAAAGTTTCAGAATAAAAAGTGTAGCCAATCTGGAGGGATCTGAGAAAACATTCCATTACTTTTGTTTGTCTGGTGTAATGAAAAGCACAAAGTCGTGCCTCCAGAACGCAATTCTTTGAATCCCTTTCTGGAAATTTGAAAGTGCAGAAGTAATACATGAATACACCAGTCCTCAAAGATTGGAAATTTCAAAGTAAGTGGATGGCGAGATAATCCCCAGTTTCAAACTCCTGATGGGTTTCAAACACCTGAACAAACATAGTACCTCCCTTGGGATTATCGGGGGTCCTAATTTACCTTATTTACCCTCGCCAAAAATTGCCCTCGTAATTTACATAATTTTAAACCTCGCCGGAGTTTTATACGCAACGCTATTCCGAGTTCTCCCCGACGATACGAGATTGCTGACCTCAAACTTTCCATAAAAGCTGCATCATCCACACGACGATCCCTCGGACAACCGACTTCACGCCACTGTCATACACGAAAGATACGATGAGCAATATGTGCATCCGCCTACGCTCAGTACGAGGGCGCTTCACTAACTCTGTCGAGTTTCAGCAACTCTCCAACGCAAAGTCCTCAACCACTCCGGCCAACACTTGTCACACCCAAGTGCCTCGCTAGCACCACCGACTTGCGTTAGGCTTCGATGGTGGAAAATGGGAAGGTTTTTGCAGGGACAGGTGTCGGTCAACCTGGGCTGAGATCAGGAGTGACAGAATGGCGATAGAAGGCTAGAGGGGAGTGATGGAAACTGGGACGCATACGGATGGGGTTGCGTGGTGTATGAGCAAGTGATGAATGGGTATGCGGAGGACGGAGTCGAGCGTCCTTGAGGCCGAAACGTTCGCACTCACTAACCTCAACCGAAGCCCAATCTTCGTTCCGTAGCCCCTTCCCAACATCACGATCCTGTTTCACCATCACTCAAGACCCTACGCGGTAGCGAACGCGAAGATTCATTCCCTCACCTCCCCTTCTACCACCGAGAAAGGCCTGATGAATCCCTTACTAAAACAATTGACCAATCGTCTTCGGATAAATTTGTGAGGTCGCTTCCCCTTTCTGAGTCACGCAGACGCCGCCTGACGCGGAAATCGACATCGAGAACACAGAAATGCATGGCCTACGATGCTGGATCCACGCGAGGGAACACACAATGCCCACGTTAGGCTTTCGACCCCCGAGTTCGCGGATATTGACGATACGTCTGCCAAAGCCGCAGTACCTTGGCCTCAACAACTATGCCCATAACCATTTCGCCCACCTCCCTCCCCGCCGAATCCTTCCCTCCAACAGTCGCTTCTACCCCGCTCTCCCCATCTTCCCTCCTTACCTCCGGCCGTTCCCACCCATCGCGCCTCACTGATGCAAAGGTGGAGTAATGGAAACTAGCAAGCGGTGTGGGTGAGGTTGCGCGGTGTATGAGTAAGTGATGAATGATATGCGGAGAATGGAGTCGGGTGGCTTTGAGGCCGAAGGTTCGTACTCACCAACCGCAACCGAAGCCCAATCTTTGAATCTAGACGAGAACCGCCATACTCCCTTCCCTCACTTCCCTCCAACCTCACGATTCTGTTTTACCGGCACCCAAGTTGCTGCGCGTTAGCGATCGCGAACATCCGTTCCATCTCATCTCCCCTTCTACCACCCAACCCAAGTCGGAAGGTCTAACGAATCCCTGACCAAAACAATTGACGGATCGTCTTCGCATAAATTTCAGGGGTCGCTTCTAAGTCACGCAGACACAGCCTGACGCAGAAATCGGAGTGGGATGAAGACATGGCCTACGATACCGGGTCCAGACAACCGCGATGGGTAGATACAAAATGCTCATGTTAGGTTTACCACGCCCAGGTTTGCGGATATTGATGAACCGTCTGCGAGTAGTGTTGAAAGCCAAAGTGGTTGAGGGTTATGAGCCTTACTTAGCTGTCGGAGAGGCATAGAAGCGGTCCCCTCATTTCTGTGGTCCCAAGCAGTCCTCCTCTCCACTCGCTCCTACACTGACTACGTGTGCCCTGTCTTCTGGTCGTAGTATCATAATTTTGATCCCCTACTTGTCGCACCGCCGTTTGTTTTTTCTCCCATCACCCTTCATCGTCAACTAAATGTTCGCTGTGATTTTACTCTAAGCCCGAATGGCAGCACAGCGTTCGTACGCGTTGTGCCTTCCTCCTTTCCAGTCTCAGCATAGCCACACGATGTCTCGCGTTCCTATTTGCCCGCAGGTTCTTCCTAATTCCATCAACATGGACACAATACTAAACATATTATCGATGTTCGCTCTAGTCCTGATACCGCTCTCACTAGGGTATTTCTTCAACACTTCTTGGATTCGTCCTTTCCTCTGGATACCAGCCGAATCGACTTCCTTGATGGGCACTTTCCTTCTCCTGAAACCCCCCTCAAATATCCGCTTCGGTATGCGCTGTACTTTTATCCAACCCAGACACAATCATTCAAGCATGTATACGTATTTCCTACAGAAACCATACCTTACGCCCTCCAAATAGGAATAATCGTCGTTTTTTTCCTCCTCGCAGACGTCTGGTTCAAGCTCCTCGTATTTTTAGGGGCTGGGTGTCAATCCGAAGAGGGAGTGGCGCTAACCTTCGTCACGTTTTTGATGATCTCTGGATGGAAGTTTGATGTCTATCTCATGGATCTTGGTCGTCGCGTGAAGGAACGGCTTGGGTGCCCGCTAACCTCAACCCCGCATATGCTCGCTAAGATCAAGCTAAAATGGGCCCTGAGGTTGGTCAAGTTTTGAATATCTGGACGATGCTCACATTGACGACAAGCATGAGGGGCGGGATGGGGCACAGGCAAGGGGATTGTCTGCCTGTGGGCAACCGAACGGCGGGTTCTTAGCAAAGTCGTGTTTAAGGTTTGTGTGTAGTTATGTATGTATCTGTAACGACGAAAAAATATAACTCAAAACAACCCTCTTCTCATACGGCATCGTCAACGCTTCGAACGCGTAAACATTACAGCAACCAAACCCAACAGCGCTAGGTCGTCGTCGTCGTGATCCTTCGAAGTAGTAACCCGCCACCAACTTGCTGCCTTCACCAGGAGAGGGACAACGCCACTACCTACCGCGCCACGTTTCTTCTCAGCCAATGCCACTCGCTTCCATCAGCACCACGCAATGTTTGACAACCTTCCTGTCCTCCGTTTCTCCGGCCCGCGTATTGGACGCAACAGAATGCTGGCAACTACTCCTCCCGAATCTCATTACTACCGTGACGTGACAACATCCTCGTCCTTCCGAGTTCTCCCCTGCGATACGGATCCGCTCACCTCACAAAGTCTCCGTAAAACACGCATCATCCACATGACGATCCCTCGTACAACCGACTTCACGCCACTGTCACACACGACAAATACGATGGGCAACATATGCATCCGCATATGCCCACTACGACGGCGCTCCACAAACTCTGTTGAGTTTTAGCGACCCTCAAACGCAAAGTCCTCAACCACTACTCGTCACACCCAAGTGCCTCGCTAGCTCAACTGACTTGCATTAGTCAGGCGAGCGCATTCCGCGCCGGTCTTTGCTGGAAAACAGGAAGGTTTTGGCCAGCGTACAAGTACCGGTCAGCCTGGGCGCAGATCTGACAGGAGTGACGGAATGGCAATGGAAGGTTAGAGGGGAGTGATGGAAACTAGGAAGCGGATGGGCAGGGTTGCGTGGTGTATGAGCAAGTGAAGAATGGGTATGCGGAGAAAGGAGTCGGGGGTCCTTGAAGCCGAAAGTTCGTACTCACCAACCGCAACCGAAGCCTAGTCTTCCTTCGCTCACTCTAACCTCACGATCTTGTTTTAGTGTCACCGAAGACGCTACTCGTCAGCGAATGCGAACATCCATTCCATCTCACCTCCCCTTCTACCACCCAGCCATACAAACCAAAAGCCCTCATGAATCCTTTACTGAAACAATTGACCGATCTTCTTTGCATAAATTTCGGTGGTCTCCTCTCCCATCTAAGTCACGCAGACGCAGCCCGACGCAGAAATCGGAGTGGGCTGAAGACACCGCAAATACAGGAATACTTGGCCTACCATGCCGGATCCAGACATCCGCGAGGGATGCACGGCTCATGTCAGGTTTACGACGCTCAGGTTCGCGGATATCAACGATCCGCCTGCGAGTAGTGTTGAAAGCCGAAGTTGTTAAAGGTTATGAGCCTTAAAATGTATTGGAGTGACTCCACCATCTGTGTTCCCAGGCAGTCCATCCCCTGTTCATTCGCTCGGACTCCGACTACGTGTCTTGTTCTGGTCGTAGCGTCATAATTTTTGTCCCCTACTCGAACACCGTTTTTTTTTTCCATCGTCAACTCAATTTTCTTTGTGATTTACATTAAGCTTTCGTACGCAACGGTGATCTCCTTTCGAGTCTGATCGGGAGCCATAGCCTCATGTCGAGCGCTCCTATTTGCCAATGGTAAGAAACTCTCTTCTCAATTTCAACATCATGGACACGATACTATTCGTATTATCGCTATTGGCTCTAATCCTAATACCGCTCTCCTTAGGGTATTTCTTCAACACTTCTTGGATCCGTCCGTTCCTCTGGATACCAGCCGAATCGACATCCTTGATGGGCAGTTTCTTTCTCCTGAAACCCACCCCAAGTTTCTTCGGTATGCACTGTACTTCTATCCAACTCAGAACACAATTACTCAAGCACGGATACGTATTTTCTACAGAATCCTCACCTTACGCCATCCAAATAGCATCAATCGTCCTTTTTTCCCTCATCGCAGACATCTATTTCAAGATCCTCGTATTTTTAGGGGCTGGGTGTCCATCCGAAGAGGGAATGGCACAAACCTTCGTCAAGTTTTTCATGATCCATGGACGGAAATTTGGTGTCCATTTCATAGATCTTGTGAATCGCGTGCTGGGCCTTGCACAGATCTTGCTTGACTGCGCTGGAGGTCTCTTACATGCCCTGTGTTTTGGAAATGAGTCTGAGGATGATATAGATTTAGAATCCCAGACACGTGCCAATACCCGACCATCGTATGCTGTGAGTGTCGAGATTTTGCATTGATCACTGGTTTGTATTAATTGACTATCCTCTGGGACCAGGGGCGTATCACCACCACCCCGAATTTCGGGTGACCATAAAGGCTAATAGTCAGGGGGACTCCCGGGATAATGAGCTTTAATAGAGACGGTAACGGTTAGATATTGGGCATTTCAGTGTTTCCGATCGGACTGGTGGAATGATCTATGTACTTCATCATGACGAAATCTGCTTCACTGACTTGTTGCGCAGAGTACGTTTCATAGGATTGATCCCCCGCATCTTCATCGTCGTGTAAGTTGGGTTGGAATCCTAGAGACAGTCTACAACTAGCCGTGGGTACGACATTTCGATCTCATTCGCAGAGTTACTTTGATGATGCAGTAATCTATGGATTGAGCGCGTTTCTCCTCTACCACTCAGCTCGGATACACTGCAACGCCAAATATGATTATTATACTCAAAGTCTGTTGTCGTCCAGAGGGAGATATAACAAGAACAGGTTTATTACCCTAGGAATTCTCCCTAGCCCTTATTTTTTCATCTGAAATTCGGTGTAATGCTGATAGGTCCTTGATAAAAAATAGTCAATAACTGTATAGCACGAACCAGTAACAAATGGAACATCTCGACACTCACATTATATGATGGTGGGCGATTGGCATGTGTCTGGGATTCTAATTCTACATCATTCTCAAGCTCACCTTCTAATCCATAGAGGTTACGACCGAAACGTCCAGCGAAGTTGAGTAAGTCAAGTTGTAAGCCCAGCACACTACGAGCAAGATCCATGAAGAGACCGCCAAATATTCTTCCAAGGATAATTAAAGCGTTGAGCGCAGTCGGTGCTATTCCCCCTCCGGATTGAGGGTCGGCTCCTATATACAGGAGGGCCTTGAACAAGGCGTCTCCAGCAACGAAAAAAGCGACGATTGATGCTATTTGAAGGGCATGAGGTAGGGATTCTGTAGAACGTACGAGGTTGAGTGATTTTTTCCGTGTGGATAAAATACTGTGCGTACCGAAGATAAGACTTGAGGCGATGGGAGGTTTCAGGAGAAGGAAGGCGCTTGCCAAGAATATAGATTCTGCAGGTTGCCAAGGGCAGGACGAGCGGGACAAGGGTTCAAGAAATACCGTATGGAGAGTGGTATCAGGAACAGACCAAATATCGATAATATGAAGATATTAATTTCCATGAAAGAAGCGCAGGACAAAATAAAGGCCTATTTACGACAGGCAAATAGCATTAGCGAGACATTGGGTGGCTGTGACCCCTGATCAGAATGGAAAGGAGCCCGCCGGGAGGACGTCATTGTCGGTGCAAATGAGCAGGGAAATGAGGGAGCACGCTAACCGGCATCCATGCTTCGGTTCATCGCGAACAGGATTCGCCGTTGCCATCTCGAACACGTTAAATGTCATTATCTACATCATGGCGTAAACAGAGAGATAGTAACAGTTCTCATTCACCAGTATTTTGCCCTCTTCAGAAAGCCTTGGTAGAACTTGGTATCACTCCCCAAAAAATTGAAGCCCGTGTAAGTTAAAACTATTTGATTCCGAGGCAATTAGCTTGAGATACACGGACGGCGTACAGAGGACAGTCTGACTCGCCATAATTGATTCAAGTCTTTGTTGGTGCATCGGCTAGCACTCGCATTAGCATATTTTCTTTATCTGAGAAGACTTGATATGCGGCGGCTGGGTTCGACTCCCAGGCAAAGAATCAAAAGGAATCATCGCAATTTTTGCAGCGCATCTATTCAAGGTCAGCTCGAAAAATGCAAGCGTATGCCCCTCCAGAGCAAATTCAATCAGGAAGCAGTTAAGCTGGAGCCCAGTGGCGTTGTGCGAAGTCAGAATTTACCATCAGTCGTAACCCATACTTGTTGAAGGCGATATATTGAATTTGAAATCATGCGAAGACCAGGTTCAATCCTCAGCGGCCAACTTTCGATGGGTCAATGGGCATTGTGAGCATACGTTAACCTGTAATACCCGTTGGGAGAAGTCCTGACCCCGTCATTTCAAACCTCCTTCGCGGCCACCCGGATCTAGTTGTTGACGCGGAATGTTGACGTCTATAATACCGTTCATTCAAGGAATGACTCACCCGACCGCGTGACAGAGTCAAGCAATCTGAAGGCGAGATGCCTGGTGTGACGACCGCCATAGTAGTCTACGACAACGCTGCGAGCAAATGTGTAGAATTGAATATATGAGCCCACTCACTGGATCAACATAACTTGATTTCATTCGTTTTCTCGGGGACGAACTCCTCCAAGTCCACGGGCATTCTATTCAACAGGCCGGTGGTAAGCGATTGTCACACACAGAATCTCATTGAAGACTCACTGGTGGGCCACAGATCAATGTCGCGTCGACTCTCGAATACGCCTCGCGACTTTCAAGGTGAGTCGCCACGAGCCCGCCAACATGCGGCATCCTCTCTTAGAAGCCATCGTGAAGCTGGGTTAAGAGTTCGTCACTCACGCAGATAACTTACCTCAACCCAATTTAAGTCCTTTGCTCGACACCTCGAGGCCCTTCAACAATGACTGGTTCCTCCATCCCCTCTTCAGACCTCCACGCCAGCCGCAGCTTCCGCCCTCGCCTTCCGAAGGCAACATTCACCACGTCAAAGTCAGCGTCAATGCATTCTTCCAAAAGGATCTCCACCCGGGTGCGGCCCGATAGTATCACGCTGTAGTGATGAGATGGCATCGTGACCAGAGATATTTCGTGCCATTCAAGACCGACAAGCCGACCTGTATCTGAGCGCCTCGCTCAACGCATCGAGGAAATTGAACTTCACGAGGCCACTTGTTGTCGTTGTTGTTGTATGCTTTTACCGTGAAGGATACGAGGCCGTGATGCTGAGGAGTGGTGTTGCGTGACTCGGGCGGCAGATAGGATGAGTCGAGGTGAGATTGGGATAGTCTCTCCTTACTTATGTGAAGTCGCATAATACTGTACTATTTCGACCTAGTGTTCACAGGGTGTGACGCGTGACCTATGGTGTTCACAGGACGAGGAGTTCACAGGTGTCTGTGATGCGTGACAGCTGCAAAAGTGTTCATGAAGACTTGACGGAATGAGTCAATACTTAGCTAAGGCTATTGATTCAAGCATGCATGTGATGTTTACACTGGAAAGGGTAAATGGGAAGATTGGGAGGACTACTAGGATGGTTCAAATGTACTGATATGTCCTTTTTATTAAAAAATGTGCTTGTGACAAAAAGTTACCCATTTTACTGGGTGTTCACTAGCTGGTGTGACCTGTGACAGTTCCGTAAGTGTTCAGTTCAAAACAATTTGTGATGCGTGACGTGAACACTAGGTCGAAATAGTACAGTAGCCTTGACCTATACTATCTAAGTATCAGATCACGGGGCTTTGGTATGTCTTCTTGTGACCTTGATGTGACGTGATCACGCCTCACCTCATTCTATCACATCATCTCAGCGCTCAGCTGTCGGTTGAATCCGCTGTCAGAGAAAAGTGAATGAGCCCAGTTTTCCCAATGAATGCGCAGCAGACTGTGCATTGGTCACAGGCTCGCGCCTTCCATCGGAGATTTCCCCGGCGCCTACCTGGCGCTCGCCAGGCGCCTGATAACGCTTACCATGCACTCATTTCAATACTTATGGTACTTCTGAGGTATGTGACGTCAAGCTTTGGGGTTTTAAAAATAGCGGTGCTAATAATGGAATTGCAGTGACAGTGGTATGCACAACCGTGTATCCTACTTACGGATATAAGTGAACCAGGGTTCCTCACAAGATAAGCTTCCCCCACCCCCTCTTTCTCTCCCAAGCCGACCATGGTGAACATCACATACGATGCCTGTGAGTTTTCCCTTCCCCTTTGTTGAATGAACAGAACCCTATCTATCAGACCTAGACGCGGAGCGAGCCTCAGTGTCAGGGGAAGAAGTGACAACTAAGGTTCTATTACCTAGACGCGGAGCGACTAGATACAAGTCAGTGTAGGTATCGCGTAGAGGATAGTAATACGTACGCCTCAGTGTCAGGGGAAGAAGTGACAACTGAGGAAAGGAAACGAGAGATCGGAGTATAAGTAGGTATGGTACGATCGATCACATGATCTACAGTCCTGAAATAGAAGTGGATGGATATACGCTAACACACCCCCATCAGGACGGAAGGAGATAGAAAAAGTAAATAGAAGAGAGGATTCAAGGGGAAATGAGGCCAAGAGCATTGCGGTGTTTGAGAAAAAGAGGAGGGAGAAGAGGTTTCGTAAAGATGTCGGCAGTCATGTCTGAAGTAGGTATCCAGTTCGTTTGAAAAGAGCCTTCGGAAACGTGATCGCGAATGAAATGGTAGCGGACGTCAATGTGTTTGGAACGGGAGGATATTGCTTCAGATCCAATAAGGGCGAGGGCGCTTTGGTTGTCACAGAGAAGAGGAAAAGGTCGTGGAATCGGCAATCTATGGATGGTTAGGAACAAACGAATCCATAATGCTTCCTTCATCGCATGAGTCATGGCATAGTATTCAGACTCAGTTGAGGAAAGAGAGACCGTCTTCTGCTTTGTAGCTGACCAGGAAACTAGTGAGTTTAGAAAATAGAAGCAGTATCCTGAGATACTGCGACGATCTTTCTCATCAGTCGCCCAATCAGCATCTGTGAGTCCGCAACACATAGCAAAACCCTGTACAGGCGTGGATAGATCAGGTCGATCCATACCAAGCGTCAAGGTGAGGTCAGGAGTCCCAGCTAGATAGCGAAGGACAGCTTTGGCCGCTAACAAGTGAGTCCTAGTAGGCGACGCGTTGTACTGACCTAGAGCCATAGCCACATAAGCGATGTCCGGCCTAGTGCAAACGGCAAGGTAGATGAGGCTGCCAACGAGACGTTGAAAGTTAACTTTGACATCGTCATCACGGATATCAGGGAGCGAGTTAGGAGGGGAAGGTGGAAGTTCATGTAATTTTTGACGAAGGGGAACCGGTGAAGGGTGACAATTCGTCATGTTCCAGGTGTCGAGTAGATCTGTAACAAATGATTTTTGGGAGAGAAAGATCTTACGACGGGGATGGTCGCGATGAATGCGAATCGCGAGGAACATGGACACCGGTCCTAAATCAACGATTTCCAACTCCTTAGAAAGCTCAGTGATAAACCAGGAATAGAGAGGGATAGAGTTCATGACAGCCAAACCGTCATCAACGTGTACTGGAACCATAAGGATAAGGTCTTCTCCATTAGACGGCATGCTGATGGAGTTATCAGGGGGAGTAGACCATCGACCATAAAAAACAGCATGGTCAACTTCGCAGCGCGTCATGCCTATACGAGTCATAAGTTTCCTGAGAAGCATATAGAATTCATACGAAGATTGGCGGAGACCATAGAGAGCAACCAGCAATCGAAGAACTGTGGAGGGATCGGCTTCTGGATAACCCGGGATCTGCTTGCAAAAAATGACAGTTGAGAGTTTAGCGTGAAGGAAAGCAGTTTTGACATCAAAACTCATGATTTTGAGGTCATTGTGAGCAGCGTAAGCCAGAGCGATGCGGATACTTGTGATCTTCGCTACAGGAGAATATGTAGATCCATAATCTTCAGGTCGTTGACTGAATCCTTTCGCAACTAGGCGTGCCTTCTCTTTGCCCTTGATGATAGAGCCGTCAGGGTGGAACTTGTAAGCGTAACACCATCGGACACCAATGGCTTTACGGTCGGAAGGTAGTGTCGTCCGTTCAAAGGCATGTCGTTCTTCAAGGCTGTCCAGTTCACGACGCATGGCGGCACGCCATACATCCGCATCAGGCCGGGCAAGGGCTTCATGAAAAGATTCAGGAGCCTTGCGTAGGTCGTAATGGGGAGTGCGCTGAAAACGTAGACGGTCAACTGATGTGAGGAGACAGAAAGAGGAAATCGCATCAGATTCATGCGAATCAAGATCATCCATGAATTCAGAGTGAAGGAGGTCATCAGTGGTAAAGAAAGAGACGAAATCGGAAACAGCACTCAAAGTTTGTTGAGGGTGTGGATCTTTGAGTCGTCGAGCGGCTAAGCGTTCGTCGCGAATTCGAATGGAGTCTGTATAATCTTGACCTTTGGTTGTACGAATGATTTGACGTGTGGAACGAGGAGGAGGAGGAGGAGAAGGAGGGAGGGAAGATGAGGAGGTAAGGGATGGAGAGGAAATCGGAGGAGTGATAGTAGACATAGAGGGAAGAGTAGGAGTAGGGGATGACTTATGGTGAGAAGAAGTACGGCCAGGAACCAGTTCGTTAAATATGACATCGCGGGAGAAATGGTACTTCCCATTAAGATCGCGGACACGCCAGCCTACACGATGTTCTTCGTACCCAACAAAAATGGCCTCAAAACGGCGAGGACCACCTTTGGTACGCAGCTCTGGTGGAATGGTGACAAAACATTGGCACCCCCATACCCGAAGGTGAGCGAGGTTAGGTTTGACATGTTCCATCTCTTCATATGGCGTGACGTTGGCAGGTAGAGTCGACGTAGGGACACAATTGCGAAGATAATTCGTAGTGAGGGCTGCATCACCCCAATAAGTCATGGAAAGGCCTGAGTCCGCAAGAAGTGTTTGGAAACCATCTTCTATAGTGCGAACGTAGCGCTCTATCTTTCCATTATGTGAGTGAGCATATGGCGCAGTCACCTGCATGACAACACCTCTAGAGGTAAGATGATCCTCGAGGCGCCCAAGGCACAGTTCCTTAGCTCCATCCATGCGAACAGTGATCACACGGTTCCCTGATTTAGCTTCCCATAGAGCCTCTACTTTCCGGTATTCATCATAAACATCGCTTTTGGCAGCGAGGAGCGCGACGTGACCATAGTTAGATTTGTCGTCGAGAATAGCCCAGAAATATGATTTTTGATGAGGTGTGTGTACTGGAAATGGACCACAGGAGGAGTGGTGCCTACCACTTATATGATAAAATCTAGGCAGTTGCCTGGCCAGTCATTTGAATCTGGCCAAG
>KN838772.1:19226-34522 GCA_000827195.1 Laccaria amethystina LaAM-08-1
ATAAGGAATGAAATAGTAATGATATCAGCCTAGGGAAGGAATGAAATAGTAATGATATTGGCCTAGGCAAGTAATGATAAGGAATGAAATAGTAATGATATCGGCCTAGGCAAACAATGAAATAGTAATGATATTAGCCTAGGGAAGGAATGAAATAGTAATGATATCAGCCTAGGCAAGTAATGATGAGCAATGAGATAGTAATGATATAGGCCTGGCACTACAATGATGTACATATCATTGCTGTAGCCCAGGTTTCTCATATCATAATTTTCCTTGGCCAGATTCAAATGACTGGCCAGGCAACTGCCTAGATTTTATCATAAAAGTGGTGGGCACTAGTGACAGGAGTCCATATGGAGAAGCTCGCAAACAGAAGAGGCGCGATTGCGATTATGGGAATAGGGTTGCTGAGGGTGTTTGCCGATAAGGCAAGGAACACAACGATCCGTGAAATCAACAGTACCCGACCAGTCAACACCAGTGGCGTAGCCCTTAGTGAGAACAGCCCGAGTCGCATCTGTACCGAGATGACCAAGACGACGATGCCAAAGTTCAGGTGTCGGTTCAACAACAGGAAAGGCAGGGAAAGCGACTTCAGAGCCATCAGTGACAGGAGGAGCAGGGGTGATGAAATCAAACTGAAGGAAAGATAGGCGACGATGAACTGTCGCTTGAAAAAATAGGCCAGCAAGAAGCGGATGATCCGTGGGGAAGTGGATGACAGTAGCGTCTTCGTTGAAATGAATGCGCATCCGGCGTTCTTGCATTGCTCCAACAGAGATAAGGTTAATGGGAGCAGAGGGAGCGTGAAGACAATCCCGTAGGACCAATACAATGGATCGTGAGCCACATTGAAGTCGAACCTTGACATCGCCTTTTGCCAAAGTTTCCAGAATACCGCAATTAGCTGTCTTCACAGGAATGGCCTGAGAGGTGTGGTATGTCCAGAAATATGAACGGTCCTTGATGATGTGGTGCGTACAACCAGAGTCAAGGATAGTATTGAAGAGTGTCGATATGGATGAAAGGCAGACAGGTGGTAGCTCAGAAACCGAAGCGAAAGCGGTTGAGGTCACACCAGTTCGATACAAATCAAAAAAGACGTCGTTGTTGATGGAAGGTGCAGAGGTAGAAGGTACATGATGAGTAGTACCGAGTGCAGCGAAAGACGACGGAGAGTCCTCATCAACTAGTCCAGTAGACGAGGAATGCTGGTCAGAGGAAACAGCACCCCCATCATTCGCCGTGTCAACTTCTGCATCAACCATATACGCGCGAACGGACGGCTTGTTCCGATCTGTAAGACCACCTTCTTGGCCACCCCCAGGTTTTTGATAATTAGAGCGCAGAGGTCGAGGTTGAGAGGTAGGGGTGGTAGAAGAGGTTGTTGTAGTGGTAGTGGTGTCTCTGGGTACACTAAACGTGGAATTCGAAGTAGTATCGGAATTGATGTGGCGCGCACGAGACGGTTGGAAATAGGTTCGGTTGAGTTCGACGTTCATGATGCGTTCAACAACAGATTCGAACGTGGGGAGATGAGCTGCTGTCCGGGCAGTACTAAGAGAGTAGAGTACAGACTCCCGGATAATGTCAAATGTGGATCCATACGGCAAATGCTTGACAAAATGTCTGAGAGAATCCGCATGGTCAAACGGATGCCCTGCAGACGCTAAGCGATTGAGACCAGTTCTCCAACGAGACACATAGTCAGAAATGCGTGTGGGAGCACAATGAAGAGCGACGAGTTCGTCACGCATGACAGCAGCCGAGTTGAAATCAGTACCTCCAAAAAGACGGACAAGTTCACTGTAGACCGAGCGCGCAGTGCGGCGTCGAGGTTGAGAGGTACCTGCACCAGGAAGTTGAGAGCGGGCATTGGGCGACAGCCGTGAGACAAGTAAATGAAGAACTTGGCCATCGCGAATCCACCAGACATTCCAGGCCTGAATTTCTTCGGGTGAGGAATTTTGGTGGATGATTGGTGGGTACGTAGGCATCGAACCCGGATCAAAACCCCACTGGGAATCATGATCTTCAGCAATATGGCCAAAAAGGTTCATACCAATTACTGCCGTCGTTAACGCCTCGGACCAGGGACACCAATCCGACCTTCCTGTGAGGATGGGAATGTACGTAGGGGAAGATGGTGTAGACGGTTCTTTCAATGTAGGTAAAGGGAGAGGTAAAAGATATCGCTGAGACGGTAATGGAGTAGGAGACATGAAATTATGTTGTGCGTTGACGTTATTATATGTAGGTGCGAGAGGATAAGGAAAATTTGTATCGTAAACAGGACGGTATTGTTGATTGTGCGAAGAAAAAGGCTGATTTGTATCGTAAACAGGACGGTTTTCATTATTGTGCGAAGGTAAAGGGGGATTGATATTGTGAATGGGACGGTGTTGGGTGTTGTTCGAAGAAAATATCGGTATATGCGGTTCAATTCTTGTCGTAGAGGGAATGCTAGGTAAGAGACAGTGAGAGGAAAAGGAAGGAAGGTGCGGTGGAGTTTGGTGCCGAAAAGCGTTTTCGCTAGGCTGTATGCGCGGTGGCATGACCGTAGTTAAGTCCATATTGCGTGTGCCGTCAGGGTTTCCTGTTTGGCTAGGTGCTCTGGGAATCGGTGGTTGGTCCATCATATGCGGTATGTGCGTCGCAAATAGTGGCGTGTATGCGTGCTCGAAAGCTTGTGGGTGCGTATATGCGCGTTATGTACGTCGCGTCGAAGTATGATGGATTGGATAAGACCTCGCCCAGTGCAAATAGCCTATGAAACGAAAAAATAAAAATATGAGTTGCAATTCCCTGACCGTCCGGCTAGCTTCTGGTTCAGGCGGGGCCCATAACCTATCAGACCTAGACGCGGAGCGAGCCTCAGTGTCAGGGGAAGAAGTGACAACTAAGGTTCTATTACCTAGACGCGGAGCGACTAGATACAAGTCAGTGTAGGTATCGCGTAGAGGATAGTAATACGTACGCCTCAGTGTCAGGGGAAGAAGTGACAACTGAGGAAAGGAAACGAGAGATCGGAGTATAAGTAGGTATGGTACGATCGATCACATGATCTACAGTCCTGAAATAGAAGTGGATGGATATACGCTCAAGGGGTATGCACCGGCGATTGCCGGCATATGGGGTAGGGAGGGGGGGGGGTAGGTGGGGGCTTACCCAAATTAAAATTTTCGTACATTATTTTGCCATTTAAGACCTCCAGGAGATGGTTATTCATTATAGATTGCCTAACTACTCGATTTCTGTGGCCTGAGAGGCTGTGCAAGCATTTTGTCTGCATTTGGCGTAATGATGTCAGTGGTTGTTCAACAATCAACAAACCATTGCACGCTTGCGGCTTAGTGCTTATCTTTAAAACCTTCCCTCTTTCAACAGTCATTTCTTTCTAAGGTTCTCTAGTTGAATGTCTGGCTATATGTCAGCACAGCCACCTGAATTTGTTGAACTAATCTGACTTACTTTTTCGAAAGAAACCTCACAAGAACCAGGAGCACGACCTCGTCGCAAGCGTAATCTGACCAGGGTTGTACGGGAAATCATGGCCAATCATATTTGCGTGGATGAAGGATGCAAGACAGTAACTCAGGACCAAGATTTGCTTCGTTGTGGTGCATGTAACCTTGTGGTAAGTAGTTGTATGCTTTTATTCCGAAAGATGCAGAATAAATACTAAAATAATGGCAGTACCACTTAACTTTTCCTGGTCTTGTTGAAAAGCCTGCTGGAGGGTGGTTTTGCAATGACGAGTGCAAGGCAAATGCTGGAGGTAGGGTGTAGATAGCTGTATTTGATTTGTAAACACGTGATTTATTTCCTTTTTAGGAAGGCTGGGGGAGGGGGGGGGTGTCCATGAGTCCTTATCGAAATAAAACAACCCCGTGTACGGGGTTTTTTTTCTGCATACCCCTTGTATACGCTAACACTATCCGACTTACGAACCTACCTCACCAGCTGCGTCTTTAATCGTTACCGATGATAACACTCCTTACGTCTACAGCCCCGGAGACATCGCTTGGGTGTTGACGTCGACCGCTCTTGTATGGATCATGATGCCAGGTATTGGATTCTTCTATTCTGGGCTTTTGAGGTAAGCACCTTGGACACTAGGCGAGAAAACGATTATGATGTTTTCCAGGCAAAAAAACGCGCTCTCTATGATCTCCCTTAGCATGATGACATTGGCTGTCGTCTCTTTCCAAGTGAGTACACTTGCTTGACCTTCTGCTGTCGTAGATTTCTAATTGCAACTTACAACAGTGGGTCTTCTGGGGATTTTCTTTGACATATAGCGGTACGGCAAACGGGTTCATCGGGGATCTTAGTGAGCACCCGATGTTCGTTCCTTTATACTCAGGAGTTTAATGTGATTTCGACGAAAAGAAAACATTGGGTTGAGGGGCGTGCTAGGCAAACCGTCAATTGCTAGCACACGTATACCCTCTATTGTCTTCCGCGTGTATCAGCTCATGTTCGCGGCCTTCACGTAAGTTATAAGACAGATATTTCAGTAGGAAACCTACTGACAGTGACTACCGCAGACCTATGATCGCGGTAGGCGCATTTGCTGAGAGGGCTCATCTTGGACCTCTTATGGTATTCGTTTTCATCTGGGCTACCATTGTGTATGACCCGATTGCTTGCTGGACGTGGAACTCTAATGGCTGGGTGTCTGTTCTGGGTGGTCTCGATTTTGCGGGAGGGACACCTGTACACATTTCTTCTGGTACTGCGGCCCTCGCCATCTCTATGTACCTCGGAAAACGTCTTGGATATGGTAAGGAGGAACTTGCGTACAGGCCCCACAATACCACCTATGTCGTTCTTGGTACCGTTTTTCTTTGGTTTGGCTGGTTCGGTGAGCTGCCTTTGCCATTCAATTATTTGCGAGGAATAATTACTCGACGTCAGGTTTTAACGGCGGTTCAGCGCTTAGCGCTAACCTGAGAGCTGCCCAGGCTTGTCTGTCCACCAACACCGCCGCAAGCGTTGGCGGTCTCACTTGGATGCTCTGGGTCGGTGATTAAAAACATTCAACAACGCTCTTGTTTCTAAATGTTGGCTAAATTTCATTAATTAGGACTATCGCATTGAGAAAAAATGGTCTACTGTTGGCTTTTGTTCCGGTGCTATTGCTGGCCTCGTAGCTATCACCCCTGGCTCTGGGTTTGTGGGTACCCATGAGTTTCTTGCAGCTGTTATTTCATTCCGCTCACAGTTATGGATAGCTGCCGCGATCCTATTCGGTGTCCTGGCCGGCACTGTATGTAATTTTGCTACTCAGCTGAAATTTTTGATTCATTGCGATGATGCATTGGATGTTGGTATCACTTCGTCTACAAGATATATGAGAATTTACATTCCTTCCACAGATCTTTGCCTCTCATGCTATTGGTGGTTTAGTAGGCAACATTCTGACTGCACTCTTCGCGCAAGCCAGCGTCGCCGGAAGTGATGGTCACACCGTAATTCCAGGCGGTTGGCTTGACCATCATTACATTCAATTAGCCATTCATCTCGCCGATTCGTCTGCAGGCATCTGCTACTCGTTCGTCATGACTGTACGCTTTCCATGACCGAATTTTAGGTTGCTCCTCACATGGTTGTCATGTACTTAGACCCTCATACTCTGGGCCATGCACTTCACTCCAGGTCTGCGGGTGCGGGTGCCTGAGGACACCGAGACTGCGGGCATCGACATGTGCGAAATTGGAGATGCTGCATACAACTACGACAGTCTCGAGACTGAGCTCAAGCCCTCACTGTCCCATCCGATCGATAATATGGAGCCTGATCAACGCTAGGATTGATTTCAAGTCTTATCTCACATACATTAACATTTCCTGACAGTGATTGCCTGATGAAAGCAAGATAGGTTGCTTAACGAGCACAGTAATACCCCCTTGTGGATTTTTTTGTGGCTTCAATTTGGTCCTATAGCAATCCTATAGTACCCACCACCCCAGATTTTCCTGATGTGGAGAAATGAAATTTAATGAACATTTTTCGCTACTCACCAAGGGATACCACATGCCACAAACCAGTTGCTGAAAGGTCTCTCCCGGAGACTATTAATTTGCCAGTAGCCGCGTCGCACTCCAAGCCTCCTTGCGCAGAACCAGCCATAAATCCCGAAGCCATGCCAAGACCAATATGGTAGCGTAAAAACTATCTTCGCTTGATCTTCGCAACAAGGACGACACCGGACGTTAGGGCCCCATTTTTTCCTTCTGAATGGATCCCACGACTCGCATGAGCTCGTAAATAAGGTGAGGATAGCAGGACGGGATGTCATTAGCTTATAAAGTCCAGGTCGGTTTCTGCGCAAGCCAACTCAAGTTTGCGCAAGTGCATGCTAGAGCATGATGGCTGCGCATTACAGATGTCCAAAGTTCATTATGCGAAATTAAGTAACAATCGGTGGAATGAGCGGTGACTCCGGGGCATCAAATGAGTTTGTTGAAATGGACTTTATCAAATGGCGAGCATAGATGGAGTTGTAATACTAGGCCACGAGACCGACACCTTGAACAAAGGGCACCCAAGCGTAAGGAGAGCGGAACTGTTCGGGGTTAGACAAATGAACGCTTTTTCCACGCAGCTTCTCCGGCTACATTGATCCTGATACTTCCCCACAGGACCAATCACGTATTTAGCTAGCAGCCCCAGCTTGGCTCCAGCTCAGCGAAAAAATGCAGCTATACATCCGCTTTAATTGAAGTCCCGAGGTCGTTGAGATCATTGCCTTGACTTATCGGTGGCTCTCGTCGACAATCTTGTAGATCATTATAAATCGAGATAAGGCAAGCCCCAATTGTGACGACCGGGAAAATCTTTGAGGAGTTTCAACAAACGTAATAGTCAACTTGAAAGGAATAACAAACCTGGCCAAAGCTAATCGGAAACCTCGGGCCATTATGGATAACTGGATTCCGCTGAATAGTTTGCTCGATAGTCACGACCACATAAATCCATTGGACAATAAAACATAAAGTGATGTAGATATTGACGAAGAGAATTTTGATGAAGGAAGTGCGAGGGCTAGCAGGAAGGCGGTGTGTGAAGGAGCCGGTGAGCGGAAGGATGGCTTTGATCAAGAACGTCAAGAGAAGACCGACTCCTGCGAGTGTAATCACTGGGACACTTAGAATCACCGTAACACTGATACTGAAGAAAACTTCAGGAAGCAGTGTAATTAACTATCAATAGTCCTTGACTAGTTGGAGGTATGCTACTCACCAAGGGATACGACACGCCCCGAGCCAGTCGCTGAAAGCTCCCTTCCAAAGACTATTAATTTGGTAGCCGCGTTGCACTCCGGCTGGGAACCAAATCTCCTGGCATGGAACCAGACGTAAAGTCCGAAACCATGCCAAGACCAATGCGGTAACGAAGAAATAATCTTTGCAACAGCGCCAACGTTGGGTGCTAGGTCCCCCATTTTTTCCTTCTGCATCGATCCAACGACTAGCATGAGCTGGCAAATGAGGTGAAGGTAGCAGAGATATAAAACAATGATAGTGTTGTAAAGGGAAATGGAGTGGTTCGCTGCTTGCGCTATTGCTGATACCATGAGAGCAACGAAAGTGAATAACGTCGCCCAGGATGAACCTTACAAATATTTGCTTCGTTACTCTGCGTTTGAAGAGATGTGCAATTTACGAACCTCTCGCATCACTACCTGGAATGCATGCATTGATAGCTACATGGAAAATACCATTTATTAATCAAGCGGCTCCGAGAGGATATGGTGAGGTTCAGGAGTCCGACCTGTGAGGATGCTCGTCACGTAGAACGTTATTCGGACACCTGTACATTCCTTCTAAAACGAAATTTGGGTAACGCGAGGGCTGTTTTCGCTCACCAAGACCTGTGATATCCAAGTCCTCGATTAGGCCTTGGCAGACACCTGACGGGTCTGGTGTGGCGTCCCTCAACCGAAAGGTTCCAGGCGTCACGCCGTTTGGTGAGTCGAGTGTGCTGGATGAAGCTGATCCCGGAAGAGAAGAGGTATCAGATGCTGATGCGGACTCAGAGACTGCTCGAGCGGGAAAACGTGTCAAAACTGGGCCGGAGGTCAGTTGTGGAAGGCCCACAGCCACAGGAGCAGGAGATAAGAGGCCTGCGAAGGATACAACATTTCCGGCGGGCGTAGGAGGGTACTTATTGAGGCCGGGGTACAATCGAGGGGAGTAGGTAAAGGACACTAGGGAATCTCATGGTGGTATCGCCGGAGTCCTTGAGAGGTTGGGACTGCAGTACTGAAAGGTCGCTCAAGATTTCAAGTAGTAAGAATCAGGGGTAATGCATCCGAATTGAGGGCGCGTATCGTGGAAACACCAAACATGTCATATGCATGCCAGGTTTGGCGTTTCCAAGATAAGATGTATGACAGGCGATAAGATCCGTAAAAGAAGAAATCTGTCGCGACTTTGCAGCGTTTGCTGGTACCTGTCTCAACCATCTCAGGCTGCGCCCGACTCCAACAGACGAGGAACATTTTCTTATCTTCAGCTATCAAATATCAATGAGCGCCCATGTCATGTAGGACTGTGTCTATTCAAATTGATTAAAAGACAAGGGTCGATAAAAGGGGTACCTTTTCTCTCTCAGAATTCGAAAAACCTTCCTATTCTCAAACTGAGCAGTCGGGTGATGTCCATTCACGCCTCGAGGTGGAGATGGAAATACACCAGGACCACACCGTTCTTGGAGGTCAGCTAGGGTTTCCTTCGTTCCCTCCGTCTCCACAACAATCGTGCCATACCACCCCAAGTCAACAAACATGTTCTCCGTCTCAAGGATCGGTATTCGCGGAACTTGTGTCTGACCACGGGAGTTGGGTGGTGGCGGCGCGTACGTCCTAGTCGGAGGCCGGATGGTGAATAACGAACGGTGAACCCAACGTACTACATTATGATAGGCTCCTTTGTGTCTGCGCAAAAGCATTATCAGCCGACAAAAGCTCACAAAACAAGAATGATACGCACGTCTCAGTTCTGATCCGATCTTGCAGCAGCTGCAGATTCGCAGCAATCTCCTCTCCCCAAGGGCTGATATCGACGTGCACGATCGGATTACTGACCGTCGGTCCAGAGCGTATGACCCTATGGAAGTAGGACGGTGGGAACGCCAGAGCCGGGAGGTACTTTGGTAGCTCGCCAACAGGTGACTACGTGTAATCAAGATCCTAGCAATAGCGAAAAAGATAAACTCAATCGTAGCAAAAGAACGCGAAGAGTTACGCCAGGCAAACTCACGATGAGATAGTTCCCATCCCAAACCAACCGACTCACGTTTCGTTCATCTACAATGGCAACCGTCCCAAACAACATCTCCCACCCGCATCAAATGGAGAACTCCGGCGCGTTTACACTCTTCCTCACATTCTTGCACGCTTTTATCCGAAAGCCAGTCACCCTCGACCTAGGGCACGAACACCCGAAACAGCGGAGCGCGACCAAGGTGGAACAGTGGAAACCGGAAGGCAAGGCTAGCCTGCAAAGGTGCCTGCCGCGTCATACCAAGCTGGGGATGACTATTCGGTGGTGGTTGTCCCACATGGCCATACCCATGATGCGAATGTGAAGAGGCGAATGGCGTAGGTCAAGGTGCACGGCTGGAAGGCCCAGAAACTGGACGACTTGCATTGGAGGAGCCGTGCGTGTTGACTTTTGTCGTTGACCTATATGCAGAAGCAGGAGTGGAAGAAGGGGAGAGGGGGGCAGGTGCGTAGAGGGCCTTCGTTCTGGCTACGCTTGCCTTGTTCTCGGCTTGAGCGCGAAGTCGAAGTACGACGCGAGTGTATCCGCAGGTTGAGCATCGTACAGGGAGGGATAGCGAATGCTGGGGTGGATCCAGAGGGAGTGGATGTACATGTTGGCTATTTGGGTGATTGACACTCCTCGCATGTAGTCCTGAACGCGGCAGAGAAACATCAGCTTGGTGATTCAACAGTAATACGAGGGCGTACCTCAAGTGACAGCGACAGTGGCTCTGGCTCATTCCAGCCCCATCGACCATACCCAAAAAGCGCTCGAGGACCTTCTTCCGCAGCGGAGGCGACTGCACCAAGAGCATCCGAATCTCATTGGAGATGCTTGACAGTATGCACCACTCGTAGAAATTCATGTACTCGAAGAGGTTCCTCACCACCTGGTGGTGCGATAGGAGCTGCGGCAGATTGAAGTAGTATGACGAAACCGTTTCTTCGGCCTCCTCATGGTCCTGAGTGGCATCGGATCCAGCATCTGAGTTCGTCTCTCTACTTTTCCCCTTCTCTTTTTCCCTTTCCCTCCCTCTCCAGCCTCCTCGCCTCCTTACTCGACTCTTCACACCCTCAGCAGGCGCAGCAACACTACCAGCAGGCGCCCTCTGATGATAGTGATGATGATGGGACGAAACACTCTCCACCTCCTCATACCTCTGGCCATGCCCATCCATCATCAACCCCATCTCCGCAGACCGCGCCTTCCACTTCTTCATAGTAGGGTTCAACATCACATCCTCCACCCAATCATCATCCCTCGCATCCGGAATCGTGCCCTCATCAAGCTGAACAACGGGCGTCGTAAGTCAAGCAGGCGTGGTCGGCCTGGCATGCATCGTGGACTTCTGAGTCCGAGGAGTAGTAGGCCGAACAATTTTATGTCTCAACGGCGTCGTAGGCCTCCTAGATTTCTGTGGGGTCGTAGGCCTCAGCGCCTGCGCCTGTGCGTGCGACCCCCCCGACCTTGAAGGCGACCTCTGGCCAACAAACTTGTGCTGCATCGAGCTGGCAGCGGAGGCGTTGGATTCGTCGGTCGTGTGTAGCGTCGTCGTTGAAGATCTATCAAGCCCGTTACGAGATTTACTGAGCTTTTTGCCGCGAGGTGGGGTTTGTGGTTGTTGTTGTTGTTGGCCATGGGGATGTTGAGGGAGTGGTCCGATGGATCCGGTGCTTGCTGTACGCGTGGGTGGGGTACCATGAGGGTCTTGGTGAGGGTCTTGAAGAGAGATGGGGGGGCTGTTTTGTTGCTGATGGGTGAGTACGAAACCGTGTCCTTGCCCGTTCTGCGCATGGAGCCCGTTTTGAGGCTGATGACTTGGGTGATCGCCCATCCCGTTGATTGACCGTTGAACGTTGAACATTGATGACTCATTCCGTTCCCTAACTGCTGCTGCTGCGGTTGAACGTTGACGTAGCGTTGATATCCCATCCCATTCCACAACTGCTGACTGCCCATCCGCTGTCCCAGTTGTCTCGTGCCCATCCCTTGTTGCTGTCCCAGCTGTCCTCAATCCACACCGTTCATCATCGTCTCCTGCCGCTCATTGCACATCGACCGCTGCTTCCCCCATCGACTGCTGTTGCCCATTCACCATGCCCATCGCCTCTTCTCCCCATAACCATGCCCATGTCCGCTCGAAGACGGCGACGAAATACACCGACACCCTCATCATCACCGATCTCAACCGTCGCAGCCATAGCAGCAAGTATCCGCGCACTCCCTTGTACGGGCGCAGGTGAGGAAGTCGAGGGTTTTCATGGTGGAAGAGAGATGACGCTTCGCTGTGCTTGTGGGATGTTGGAATGCGACTGGGCGAGTGGGTTACTAGAAGTGGTGGTTGAGGTGGAGGCTGGAGAGGTAGAGGTGGGAGGTGAAGTTGCTGAGAATGAGGTGGTGGATAAAGCTGCTGAGAATGAGGTGGTACTTGACGCTGTTGAGATTGGGGAAGGCCATGGAGAGGTGTTAGCTGCGCGAGAGCTCGAGAAGAAGGCGGGCTTGGTGTTGCAACAGTGGCAGACACAGATCGGTTGGTGTTCTTGAACGTTCAACGTTCAGGCCTCAGGCCTCAGGTTGAAAGCATTCGGAGGGGCCCCCGCCATCCCTGCACCAATCCACACAACCCCCGAGGAGCTGATGACTGTGGTTGGTTCGATCCCGGCGTTGGATTCGGAGTTGATCGTCATCGTAGTTCATTTGCTGACTATCTCGAGCATTAAAAGAGGGATGTCATTACAGTCGTTTGCATAATTCCGTGAACACCGAAATTTGTTTTTGTGGCGTGATGTGACTTACCTTCCCAAAAAAGGGCATTTTCCCGCGCCCTGATAGCTGATAACCATGCCCATGCCTCACAAGATCAGCTGCTGGACACCTAATTGCGGGATCTGAGAGAGAAAGAGAACACATATTGATAGTTTTGAATTGAAATTGGGTGTGGGGGCAATGCTGAGTACAAAAAAATGACAGTGAGAGTAATCGGAAGCAAAAGAAATACTGATCAGACTATTTGAGAAGTAAAAGAGAGAGGGGTGAGGCTGATTAGTACCGTCTAATGATGGAGAGAGTGGTTGAGAGGCGAAAGATCGACGGGCGAGGCTTCAGTTGAGCAATCTGAGGCTGGGCTTGATCAGATGATCTGTCACGTCACGCCCGAAAAAAGAATTTTCGGTGTTCACGGAATTATGCAAACGACTGTAACCTATAATGCCAACATGCAGTGTCCGGCTCTGAAACGAATCTTGTATAAGCCATTGTGAGGCCAAAACCCAAGAACCTCCGAGTTGTCAGCAACAGAGGATTGAAGGGTTATATGGTGAGTCGAATCAGATTTTTTGATGTTAAAGTGGTTGAGAAACGATAGGAGGGATTTATTACTCACGCATACAGCTTATAACTCAGAGTCACAATTGCCCTGAGAGAAAAAGGATGTGTCCAAACTTCATTCTGCAAAATTAAGCAACAATCGGTTGAACGAGCGATGACTCCGGGGACATCAAATGAATTTATTAAAATGCACTCGATCAGGTGACGAGGATGGAGTCGGCAATGAGAACTCGAACGCTGAAGCAGACGACACATTGAATAAAAGGCACCCGAGCGCAATTGAGTAGAGCGTGACTGTTCGGGATTGGACAAATGGACAATTTTTTCATGAACTTAGCTTCCGATCCTTCTCCAGCTACATTAATCCCGAAACTGCCCTGCAGGACCAGTCACCTATTTAGCCCAGTGAATAATACCGACTTATATAGCTATACGTCTGCTTTAATTGAGGTCCCCGGGTCATTGGGATCATTGCCTTGATTAATCGGTGGCTCTCGGCGAGACTCTTGTAGATCATTATAAATGGAGACAAGGCAAGCCCCAATTGTGACGACGGGGAAAATCTTTGAGGAGTTTCAACAAACATATAGTCAACTTGAAAGGAACAACGAACCTGGCCAAAGCTAATCGGAAACCGGGGGCCACTATGGATGACTGGATTCCGCTGAATAGTTTGCTCGATAGTCACGACCACGAAAATCCATTGGACAATAAAAATTAACATGAAGTTGATATTGCCGAGGTGAATTTTGGCAGCTGCGCGAAGGCCAGCTGAAAGGCGGTGTGTAAAACAGCCCATGAGCGGAAGGAAGGCTTTGACCAAGAATAGCAAGAGAAGATTGACTCCTACGATTGTAATCACTGGGGGACTTAGAATCCCCGTAGCACTGATACTGAAAAAAACTTCAGGAGCACTGTCTTTAACTATCAACAATCCTTGACTGGTTGTGGGCATGCTACTCACCAAGGGATATCACGCGCCCCGAACCAGTCGCTGAAAGCTCCCTTCCGAAGACTATTATTTTGGTAGCCGCGTTGCACTCCGGCTGGGAACCAAACCTCTTGGCATGGACCCAGACGTAAAGCCCGAAGCCATTCCAAAACCAATATGGTAACGAAAAAACCGTCCTTCCAACGAAGCCAGCCTCGTCGGTCCCCATCCCTTTCTTTAGCACAGACATAGCGAATAGCATGACCCCGCAAATGACCTGAAGGTAGCAGAGATATAAAACGATGATAACGTTGTAGAGGGAAATGGATTGGTTCGCTGCTTGTGCTATTGCTGATACCATCAGAGCAGCGAATGTGAAGCAGGCCGCCCAGGATGAACCTAAGTTACAAATGTTTGCTAAGCTGGTCTGCATTTGAAGAGATGTGTAATTTACGAACCTCTCGTATCATTGCTTGGAATGCATGCATTGATAACTGCATGAAAAATCCATTTATTAGTCAAGCGACTCCGAGAGAATATGGTGAGGTTCAGGAGTCCGACCTGCGAGGATGCTCGTCGCGTAGAACGTTATTCGGACACCTGTACATTCCTTGTAAAACTAAGTTTGTGTAACGCGAGGGCTGTTGTCACTCACCAAGACCTGTGATATCCAAGTCCTCGATGAGGCCTTGGCAGACACCTGACGGGTCCGGTGTGGAGTCCCTCAAGCGAAAGGTTCCAGGCGTCAGGCCGTTTGGCGAGTCGAGTGTGCTGGATGAAGCTGATCCCGGAAGAGAAGAGGTGTCAGGTGCTGATGCGGACTCAGAGACCGCTCGAGCGGGAAAATGCGTCAAAATTGAGCCAGAGGTCAGTTGTGGAAGGCCCACAGCCTTAGAAGTGGCAGGAGATAAGAGGCCTGCGAAGGATTCAACATTCCCGGCGGGCGTAGGAGGGGAGTGAGGCCGGGGTACAATCGAGGGGAGTAGGTAGAGGACACTAGGGATTCTCATGGTGGTAGCGCCGGAGTTCCTGAGAGGTTGGGACTGAAAGCTTGAAGTTTGAAGGGTCGCTCAAGATTTCAACTTCATGTAAAAATCAGGGGTAATTCATCCGAATTGAGGGCGCTTATCATGGAAACGCCAAACCCATGCATATGACAGGCGATAAGATCCGTAAGGGCCTGTTCGGCAACAGATACTATGTATCATATACTAGTACATTCTCGAAAAAGTCACATGACAAATTGTCCGTTTCGATGATAAGCGTGCGCTTGTTTTACATGCGTAAATCCGAATTTCCGAATATTCTACGGCTCTGCGAAGATATTACAAAGTTCACACCACACGTCTTCTACCACCTATATCAGATTCTGAGAAATCTTCAGACTACTTCAGTTATTATTTGAACATCGTCACACACCATGCAAACGTAGGGAATGTCACGGGTTTATAAACCCGTGCGGGTTGGGATCACGGGTGGTGACGGGTGCGGGTGCGGGTTGGGTATTTGTAACCCCAGCATAACCCGCACCCGTGACATGGGTTCCCAGGGGTTTTGCCGGGTTTTGAAACGCGTGTGACTCAACTACACTGCACCAACTATCCACAAACGACGACCACCCACCACGACACGAAACGGGCATGACCCCCCACAAACTGCCCTCTGTCAAAATCCACGAACGACGAGGACCCACAACCATCGCCTACCACGACACGAAGTGAGTACAACTGCCCACGAACAACTCCAATAACGACGTGGGA
>KN838772.1:34702-45542 GCA_000827195.1 Laccaria amethystina LaAM-08-1
GATTGCCCACCATGACAAAAAACAGGCATGACCGCACATGAAAAACGAGGAGCCCCCATCCCTCGCGCCCACGAACAACAGCACAAAATGGGCACAAACAACGGCAACTGCCCACTTACGCCAACCACCCACGAACAACGACTGCCCTCCTCAACACAAAACGGGGACGACCAGCCACGAACGACGACAACTGCATGCCTCCCTGAACCACTCACGAACAACGACCACCCATCACACAACGTGCACGACCGCTCATGAACGACCTGCCACTGACATGGAACATCCACCCCTTTCGTCCCTCATGAACAACGACTGCCCATCACACAAAACGTGCACGACCGCCCACGAACGACCTGCCACCGACATGGAATGTCCACCCCTTTCATCCCTCACTGCCCATCACACAAAACATGCACGACCGCCCACGAACGACCTGCCACCGATATGGAACATCCACCCCTTTCATCCACACTGGGGTGCATGCTCTGCACCCCGGTTACCATTCCCCCTGACCTTCCGATCCTCGCAAGGCTGCACGGCAGTGTCAATTGACACTTGCACTGCTCTTGCGAGGTTCATTGGTCATGTCTAGAGCCATAACCCCACACAGGTTTCTGTAAACCCTCAACCCGTACCTGTGAAAACCCGTGCACATGGACGCGGGTACGGGTTTTGACGGGTATGGGCACGGGTTACTCTGGAAAACCCCAGGGTAGCCCGTGACATTCCCTATGCAAACGACATCCAAAGATTCTATCATGTCTCCACGCATCGCACGCATCCACACTTTCGAATATTCAATATTAGTCGCACACACAACGCAGACCACCACCGGATCTTCAATAACCTTCAGACATTCCCCATTCGACTTCCTCAGCACTCCAGACACGATGATACGCATCTCCGAAAGTTTCTATTGCACAAAAATACGCACCGGCACACACTCCAGCATTCATCCACTTCGGCATCTTTATTCGCACTGTTTGAAGTTTAGCCTTGACTTCAGATCAATTGTCAAGCACACCACCTCTTCACCTCCATTCTCTGAATTCATTGGTACCTACTTGTTCCTCATTGATTTCTTTTATCTTTCCATTTTCATTTCTATCTCCTTTCGCATTCCTCTCGATTTCTTTTTACTTCCTTTGTGTTTTATGTTTCGGACCTTTGTCCTTTCATTTTTATCTTTCATATTACTCTTTCCAAATATTTTCGAATATTTGTACACTCATGTACTTGTAGTATTGCAGTAGTTTCGAAATAACAAGTTCTACTTCACCACACATTTTGCATCTCGTCTTTGGCTGATAATCGATTCAGCACTTCATCGTAACCTTCGCCTTCGTCTTGCACATCGTGTGCACTCGTATCATTCGCATCATCCACTATCCGAACATTCGGACCTTCGACATCGTCCCTAAACCACTCACCTCCTTGGCAATCTTTCGAACACACTCTCCCAATTTAGGAGTTGTGTCTACACTTTCAAATCTTGTTTCGAGAAGCCAAAGAACTCTGTCTCGCACCCTCAGAGCCACTCAATACTACACTAATATATTCCGAAGTATTTCTATCTACAGGTTTTTGTGTGTTTTGGATTTTCCATACACATACACAGCGTAGCAGGCATATCATCGATTTTATGTAACAGTTGCTTTGACATGATTATAAACTCTTCAAAATCCCCCAAATTCCTTCCATTTTATCACAGCCTACATACCTATGACATGTCTAAACAGCTCCAGAATGCAGGCAGGACACCCCAGTGGTCTATCCAAAGCCACAGCACCACGACAACACTACAGTGCCAAGCATGACTTCCCCATCACCCTCGGTGTGAGCCGAGAAATTTTTTATGATTTGTTTCCTTTTTTTTCTGGGAAGAAACCCATAAAAAGACGTCAATTGACAGAATATTAGCATTTTTCTCACGGTGTTTCACTTTTTGTGGCTGAAAAAAAAAATTAAGTGTACCTCTTTTAGTAGATTTTGGCCCAAAGATTTTGATTTCATCAGTGAGAGGTCTGGCAGGCGACAGCCGTGTCCCAAAACCTTGTCGAAAACAGCTGTTATGCCCAAAGCACAGGGAAGTAAGAAGAAGACGGCTGCCAGGAACCATGAGGCTCGAAAGCGGGGTGACTCCCCAGTTCCGACAACTGATATCTTGCTGGAGATACATGGATGCATATAAGTAATTGATAAGTAAGTGAATTAAAAATTTAATACATTTATATATTAATCAATGTAGACGAGGGCTTAGCGCTTAGCGCTTAATATCCATCAAGCTGCTTATGCGGTTAAGAAGTACAGTCACACCACCGTATACCAGCAATATCATCCAACGTGGGACAAATGGCTGAGGGACTAGGGTTCCGGATATAGTAAATTGGACCCTGAATATTATGTAATAGGGTTTGTTTCACTTTTCTGGGGGGTCGAAAAAAAAAAAGTTGTCTATTTGGCTTGGAAAGCACACCATAGGTACTTATGATATATCTAAACCATTTCCAAGTGTTTTTATATCAATTGCTTTACTTAAAAAAATCTAGTTACGAAAGGGGAGATTTTGTTGATTCACTGCCAAATAAGGTGCGGCGAAGTGATGGCTGGCACTGTATATTTGAGTGAGGCTGAGTCTCAAAACATTGACGTGTCTCGATGTTCCAAACACTTCAAAGTTACATTCGCTGACAAATATCGGGGTAATGTAACACTTTCCTCATTTGGTTAAAATATACTAGTACATGCTACATAGTATCTGTTGCCAAACAGGCCCTAAGACTTCATTAAGACCGCTGTTGCGACTTTGCAGCGTTTGCTGGTAGGCATCATATGTAGAAGTTTAAAATCAAGAAATACACGTGTTTGACCACGTCATATCAGGCTGGGCCCAGAGCTGGAACCTTTTCTCCAGACTCCAGTGCTTTGTGGAGCAGTTTCTTATCTTCAGCTATCAAATATCAATGAGCACCCATGTCGTGTAGGATGGACAAGCTCATGTCATCTGCTGAGAGGTGGGCTCTTAATGGACCTAGTAACTTATCGTCTTGACTATATACTAATCTAGTTACTATGAACCATATCTATAAAACAGACACATGTCATACTGCAAAGTACACTGGGGAGGGGAGGAGGGCATAGGTGGACTCTCTCGTGTGGGCTAATAAATTAAGAAAGTGGATTAGTATTCCAATATATAATGATCAAAAGGCGAAAGGAGTGTATTACTTCCAACCTTTGAGTAAACGGGACACGGGAAATTCTACAATTCTTCGTAGGGATTGTCCAGGGGTTGCTCTATACCTTTCACCTAACAGCCCTTATCCAGATCTCGCCTGGACGACCGTAACAACATAGGTGTCAATTGACATTGGTTTAAGGAACCAGGATAGATAAAAAGAGTTACTTTTCTCTGTTGGAATTCTGAAAAACTCCCACTTCTCAAGGTGAGCAGGCACGTGATGTCCATTCACGCCTCGAAGTCGAGATGAAAAGACATCAGGACCACACCTTGCGGCCATGGTGCCATGTCTGGAACCAAATTTAAAAAGAATCAAAAATCAAAAACTCCATACCTTGTGCACTATAAATTATGATTTTTGAAAGGGTGATTTAGCTTAATGGAAATGTTTGATTTATACAACTATTGTATGGTCAAGTCTCTGGTTCAATTCCTACATGCTCCACTTTTTCTTTCAGAAATATATTTGTTCTGACTTCTACTTATTCTCCTACTTACATATTTATGCATAAAAAATCTTACGCTACCATTCTGGAATTTATAAACACCAAAAAGTATGCATATAACCCAAATCAATTGGTTGGGAATGAATTTATGAGAATTGACATTTTGCCCTTCCACCTCTTCCTGCACATGCATACATACTATCTTCTCCTCCAGAATCAAAGCAGACCATGCACCTCCTTTTTCTTGAAGTATAATTTGACGATTCCAGTGGTGCCTTCCACTGTAAAAATTTACTTTATGCATTTTGGCCAGAAAAATAGGAGAAATTCTCTGCTGAAGGTTGCTCTGGGCATAGTATTGGAAGTGTTTGCTCAATATTTATAACCATGTCCCCACGAATGGATACTGAAGAAGTTGATGCATAGCTGTGGCTGAAAGTGTAGATGTATTTATTTTTCTCCTAGCTTTCTTTTCTAAGGGCTGTTGGTGATGCTGATTCTCCATACTGTCATTATACAAATATGACAATGTTCAAGAACCTCTGCAGCATAGCCTGATGCCTGAATTCTCTCCTGATTTTTTTTCCCTTTTATTTAGGCTATTCATCATATTTTCATTTTCCCTCTTTTTTCCAGTCTATTTCTTGTAATGATTTTGAAGATGCTCATGCTTTTTATAGAAAATTGTCGTGCCATCAGCCTTTCCTGACCACCAGGCAGCCATAGCTTCAAAATCAGGATCCTGAGCAGGTGAGAACCATTCATTATGGAGGTACTAAATAGCTGGAATTCTTGTGTTGTATGCATGGGGACAACAGAATATGTCGTCCTTAGAGTAGCTGCCAAATATTCATAGAGATTTGTTCTCTTTCCTTTCAAAGAGGCCAGATATAACTTGACAGGGTAATTAAATGCTTGTAATTCTTAATTGTTCTTCTGAAGTGGTTATGGGGTGATGAACAACCTGTCCACCAAAATTACATTTAATTCAAAAGATATCTGGAATGTATGTAATACCAGATTGCTCATGTGTTTTCACAAAGCTGAGAGGATTTGATTCATTAAAAAGCTGCCCAAGCTGAACCCAAGCTTTGGATGTTTCTTCCATTCCAGCACCTTTTTTAACACCTCCTGCTTTGTTCTTTTCTTTATTATGAGTACCTGTGTGACAGCACATTTTTGTAGTGTTATTTTGCATGTTAGATGAAGGAAATTGGTGGAGAAATGGGCAAGATACACATTGAGGTTGCACTTACAATTAATATTGGTAATCATGTGACTCAAGACTCAAGAGGTCACACCCCAAAGATGCCTAATTTGTTCACAATAAGCCGGATATAGACATAAATTCTGAAATGGAAAGAGGCTGTGAAAGGGTTTGATAGAATTACTACTTTCAGAATTAAGTATCTAAATTGGGCATCTTTTTGGTTCCAGACATGGCACCATGGCCCACCGTGCTCGGAGGTCAGCCAGATCTTCATTGGTCCCTCCGTCTCCACAACAATCGTGCCATACCACCTCGAATCAACAAACATGTTGTCCGTCTCAGGGATCAGTATTTGGGGAACTTGTGTTTGACCACGGGCGTTGGGTGGTGGCAGCACATACTTCCCAGTCGGAGGCCAGATGGTGAACGACCGGTGCACCCAACGTTGTACTCCAAGAGGTTCCTCATCACCTGGTGGCGATAGGAGCCATGTTAGATTGAAGTAGTATAACGAAACAGGTTCCTTGGCCTCATGCTCCTGAGTGGCATCCGTTCCAGCATCTGAGATCCTCTCCCTGCCTTTCTACTTCCCTTTTCCCTCTCCCTCTCCCTCTACACCCTCCCCGCCGCCTTCCTCGCCTCTTCACGTCCTCAGGAGACGCAGTAAAACCACCAGCAGGCTCCCACTAATGATGATGATGATGGAACGAAACACTCTCCACCTCCTCATATCCCTGCCAATGCCCATCCACCATCTCACCATCATCAACCCCATCTCCGCAGACCACGCCTTCCACATCTTCATAGTAGGCTTCAACATCATACCGTCCACCCAATCATCATCCCCCGCATCTGGAATCGTGCCCTCATCAAGCTGAACAACGGGCGTCGTAAGTCTAGCAGGCATTGTCAGCCTGGCATGCATCGTGGACTTCTGAGTCTGGGGAGTAGAAGGCCGAACAGTTTTATGTGTCAACGATGTCATAGGTCTCCCAGACTTCTGTGGGGTCGAAGGCCTCAGCGCCTGCACCTGTACGTGCGACCCCCCCGACTTTGAAGGCGATCTCTGGCCAAAAAAACTGGTGCTGCATCGAGCTGGCAGCGGAGGCGTTGGACTGGTCGTTCATGTGCAGCGTCGTCGTTGAAGCCCGTTACGAGATTTACTGAGCTTTTTGCCGCGAGGTGGGGTTTGTGGTGTTCGTTGGGTATGGGGATGTTGAGGGAGTGGTCTGATGGATCCGGTGCTTGTTGTTTGCGTGCGTGGGGTACCATGAGGGTCTTGGGGAGGGTAGTGAAGAGAGATGGGGCGGCCGGGGGCGTTGAGCTTTTGAGAATGTCGTGGCTGCTGTTGTCTGCGATTTTAGCGGTCCGGTACTGATCACGTCTATTTTTGATCACTCCCCTCGAATTCTTCCTCATCATTCGAGATTGTTGCTTCATCATTCGTAACTATCTACATTTACTCATGATTCTTTTTTATATTCTTTTATTGTCTTCTCAAAGAGCCCCTATCATTTCTTAGCCATCTTGGCACATATATAAAAGACTGCTCCTGTATTTCGTTTACTCAGTTTTAACAAAGATACACTTACCCAGTCTATCTGAACTTAAGACTCTAATCCATTTCCGTGTGTCGTTACTGTGACTCCAATCACGCTAACGCCACATATTTTTGACTGAACCTCGTATCTTAAGTTACTCGCTTACTCTAAACTCGCTTCGCTCGTCGACTCCGTGGAATGTGACTGGTCAGATCAACCGGTTACTCCTGCAATCGACGAACACCACTTGAATTTTCCATGTCTCATTATAACCTCTGAATTCGTCCGTCCGCTGTTGCATCGACTGGTCCAGTCACAGACATTTCTGGTGCGCCCGTAAACCCAGCTCAACTCACTGACATCTCGCCTTCTAGCCTTTTCTCGGCTAGTCCTGGCCACACTGTCATGGAGGCTCCACGCCTTGAGATGGAACCCTCCAATGTCCGTATCGTCGGCTCGGGGGAGACCAATTTGAAACCTGGGGATGATGTTAATGCAGATAATCCGTTTGTTGAAAAGAGGATGTACTCAACTAATTGGGCGACACCTGGTAGTCGTCGCTCTCGTAGTCTTGACACTCCTAAAAGAACTTCAGAATTAAATGTCAATCAAATCAAAGTTGTAAAACTTGCGTGCAAAAATTTAACCAGGAAACAGAAAGATTTGATTTCGAAACGTGAGGATCACATATGCAAAAAGACTCACTCCCACGGACCAGGTACCTCCAAGGGTAAAGGAGTTGATCCTCGAAACTGGGGAGGTGTCGCTATCTCAGACTCCGACCTAGACATTGAGGCACAGGCATCAATGTTAGAGAATTTTAAAACCAATCATGAAAACGAACAACGTACCAGTGCACAAATCATTAGTCCTGACGAGGACACTGTCGTTAAGAATCCTGACAAGGATTTAGTTAAAAGTGCTGATGAATCAAGCGTTAGTAACGATGAAAAGAAAAGAAGCGCAAGAAGCCCACCAAGAAGTTTAAAAAGGCTTATAAATATCGCAGCGCCAGTGCGCCGCTCTCCTGAGAATATGAGAAGGAAATTAGTAAAGCGGCTGGAGGGCGTCAGGAAAAGCCTACCAAGGTTGAATATATCCCAAGGAGGGATGTGAAACAACATGTGCACAATTTTAAACCTAGCGCGCAGATAAACCCCAAGAGCTATTTGGGTGCAGCTTTCAAGGAAGCTTGAGAATTTAAAACTCAGGCTTGGAAAAGTGATGGAACTTACGGTAACTTGGATTCTAGCTCTGAGGATTCGGATTCGGAGAGTTCTGACTTGAGTTATTATTCTGATACTTCAGATGACTCGAATACGGACCCTCTCAGCGACTCAGACATCTCCATGTCTGATCCCGATAGCTTGGACTCCAGTTCTGAGAGTTCTTCGGACTCTGATGCATCTGATGATAGTTATAAACACAAGAAAGAAAAGAATAATAAGAAATCTAAGAAATATTGTAAACATAAGGGCAAAAAACATACCAAGAAGTCCCTTTTGAAGCCTATTCCTCCTGATAAGTATGATGGAGCACCGTATACTCAACTTTTCCACAAGTTTATGACTCAGTCGATGGCATATTTGGAGGATGGCAACGTACCAAAACTCCGCCATGTCTACATTTTATCCAATTTCCTGACAGATGAAACATATACATTCTACACGCGTGACTTTTTCAAAGCGTTATTTGACCACGTTTTCCCTGTCAATTTTCGTTTGAAACAACACGAGAAATTAGATAAGTTTTATCAGAACAGCAAGACTGTTAAGACTTACATTGCTGAGTTAGCTGAGCTTTTCACGAGCATCGGCTTCTCTGACAACCGCAAACGTGTCCACAAATTGTGGAAAGGATTGCGTCATGACATTTATAAAGAATTATGGAAGGAGAAACTGAACCCTGAAACATCCTCCTGGATTCCTGGAAAAGGGTTGCACACCACGCTGAAATAATCGAGCTATCAAACTCGATTGGTGTGTATGATCCTGTTCAGCATAACCATGTCTCCAATGGTCGTGGGGACAAGAAACGATTTCAGGGTTGTTCTGACAGGCAACAGCGCCATAGCCATGACAAGCGTGAAAAACATGCACATCCTAAGACAAACAGTATCCTGGGATTCTCTTCTATGCGCAAGAGATCCCAGGAGTGCCAGGGGCGCGGTAAACGAACCTACAAAGATTTCAAAAAATCTAAATTGTCAGAGAAAGAGAAAGATGAATTGCGTGTGGCAAATAAGTGTTTCAACTGTAAAGAAATGGGACATACTGCCCGCACATGCCCTCACAGGAACAATATAGCTTCCTCATCGAGCAACAAGCCTCCAGGTCTTCAGAATCATAATATTGAGATTACATCTCATGAGATAGAATACCTAGAAACATTAGATGCCACGACACAGAGTAACTGCTCACTGGAACTCGCAATGATGACCTTTGATGGTTTGGATCTTTCCGAGGAAGGATCTAGTACTCCAGGTTATTTAACACCTGACAACATTGAGGATTTATTCAAAATAAACACTGACCTGGAAGATGAGTTTACTATGTCTGATTCCAACCTAGTATCAGACATTGTGGATGAACTTGAACTTCAGTCGGCAACATCGGACAGTGTGTGTGATGATGATGTATATGATCTTGAATCCGTATCGGAATCGTCAGATGAATCTGATGATGACATGCCGGATCTGGCAGAAGTTTCCGATTTGGACAATGAGTTTGATCCTTCAACAGAACCAATATTAGAGGTTTTGGAATGTGAATTGAATAACTCGTACTTTGCGGAACTTACACAGCTCGAAGAAATTAATGAAGAAAGTAAATGTGAATATCCTGTTCAGTGGGGCTCAAAGAATCCTGCACTAGGAAATGAAACAAAGGACATACATTTAAAAATTCTCAATGGCCCGCAATATCGTCGCCGTGACTGCATTGGTGATATGCTTGCCAACTTGGTGCAATATACTCTTGATCATGAACAAGGTTTTCCTGGGGACGAACTGTTTCCCCCGGATAAACAACATCCCAACAAATATCATTATCGATTTATTGTTACCACTGTCTCACGAGACATCTTGTTAATTCTAGATGTACAACATACTCACATCTTAGTCCAGCAAGAATTTCTAGAAGACCTCAGAATTTCTGTATCTGGATGGTATGCAGCTTGTTGTCGCGAATATTTTAATCTACCTTGCGTGAAGGGCAAGAAAAAGGATACAGTCTTTTTAGGCGATGTATATGCTCGCCCCGCTATTATTGCCCTAAACGATGGTGCCCCATACCCTGGGGAAGACTATTACTTTAAGGCAGATCAGGATATTGGTTTAGAACGATTTATTTGTTGGATTGACAAGGATTCCCCTGCTGGTGATTATATTCTTCATGATACCGATCGCAAAATTAAGGTCCAAATCCCATTAGTATATTTGAGAAACCCTCATTTTAATATTGCCGCGTGGTATGCTTGTAGAATTGCTATCACATTCAATTACCTGAACACAAAGATGTTTACGGACCATGATGAGAAATCTTATGGCCCACTTTTCAGACCATATCCTGCTCCCAAGGATTCTGAAATATTGCATCAAATTAATTGTATTGATAACCTTGTACATGACAGTGAATGCGCCGAGCTACTGGCCTCCCCTGATCATCATGTTGTGACATCCTTGTATGGCCAACAAGTGGCTCAAGGTACTTATCCTTCCATCCAACGTAACAGTGTGGCTAGGCATAATCCGACGCAGGTGATCCAAAAACTGATTGTCATTGTGGTAAAAATTAATGGTCATCCTGCTCGGGAATTAGTAGACTCTGGCTCACTCGAAGATTTTATGTCAAGTGCCCTCGCTGAACAGCTCCATGTCGAGAAAGATGAATTCGCGGCCCCAGTAATGGTACAGCTTGCTGTTCAGGGTTTTCATTTGAAGTTGAACTACAATGCTAAAGTTCAATTTGAATATCAGCTGATTAATGAAAAGAGGAATTTTGATGTCATTAACCTTAGTAATTATGACCTGATCCTCGGTACGCCCTCGCTCTACCAACACCAGGTATCCATCGGCTTGTACCCTGTTCATAGTGTTTAAAGGTCCGGTCCATAGGACCGAAAAAAAGACCGAAACCGGACTGAACAGGACCGATTAGGACCGGACCAGTGGTCTATTTATGGACCGGTCTTTTGCAGTCCGGTTGCAGGTCTTTCTTTTTTTTTAATATTGTAGGACCGCAAAAAGACCGGTTTAAATCGGTTGCAACCGGTTAAGCGTCACGTGCATTACACAGCTTTGTAACGACGATTATTACCTTTAATTTGATCCTTTGTTCATCAAAAACGGTCAAGAATTGAGAAAGATATGACTAAATATCTTTTTTTTACAAGCTTTTTATTC
>KN838772.1:45942-66208 GCA_000827195.1 Laccaria amethystina LaAM-08-1
CCAATATCTGGGTCGGTCCTGGACCGGTTGCGGTCCACGGTTGCGCGTTTTGGGCGCAAAAAACCGGACTGAACCGGACCTTAAAACACTACCTGTTCATGTAGAAATTGGTTCTAATGACTCACTTCCAATGAAAGGAAATGGTGTTACTAAGTTATCATCAGGCGCAATGTCAGTAGTACAGGAAAACTTACAACATGTCTGTGATGACCTTATTGAATATGCGAGGCCTTTATGTATTTATGAGACAACCACACTGTTGCCACCTTTGCGTAAAATAAATCACCGAATTCCTATTATCGATCAGAATAAATCTTACAAATATCATCCATCACGTTGCCCAGATGCGTTGAAACCCCTTAGGAACGAAAAACACCATGCTTATTTGAAAAGCGGTTGCTGGCATCCAACAACGTCGTTCAATACAACACTGATGTTGTTTTTACAAAAGCCAGGGAAGCCCAGAGAGCCAATACGACTCCATTGTGTTAATGATTTGGACGAAAGAAATGCAAACACTCACAAAATCATGTCGCCGCTACCTGACATGGATGGAATTTTGCGACGAGTCTCTCGTGCAAAGTACCGTTCGGTTATTGACTTACAAAATGCATTCGAACAAATCCAAATTGATCCTTGCGACGTCGAAAACTCAGCAATGGCTACTCCTGATGGTCCTATGTTGAGTGAGGTATTGCAGCAAGGTGACTGTAATGCACCTGCAACGTTTCAGACAGTCATGAATGATTTGTTTGCACCTTACCTCGGTCGCTTTATTGACATATACCTTGATGATGTTATGGTATATTCCGAAAACCTAGAAGATCATGTAAAACATGTTAGGTTGGTCATTGACATTTTACGAAGAGAAAAATTCTTTCTTACCAAGCGGAAGTTGAATTATTTATGTGAAGAGGTAAAAATCCTCGGTCGCGTTGTTGATGACAAAGGTATCCATATGGATCCCACTAGTGCCTACCACTTTGAATGATAAATTCCTGGCTAGTGCCAGCAGGATCATTTGTTTATAGCCAGGGATTTGAATGAAATGAAATGCTGTGGCAAGATGGAATATCGGATTTCTTTCCTATTTCTTTCCCTGCCAGGTGGATATTTCATTGCTAGCCAGGGTGATATTTCTTTCCCAGCCAGGGTGATATTTCATTGCTTGCCAGGGTGATATTTCATTGCTTGTCAGGTCCTATTTCATTGCTAGCCAGGCTGATATTTCATTGCTAGCCAGGTCCAATTTCTTTCCCATTTCTATCCTTGCCAGGCTGACATTTCATTGCTTGTCAGGATCAATTTCATTGCTAGCCAGGGTGATATTTCATTGCTTGTCAGTTTCTATTTCATTGCTAGCCAGGGTGATATTTCATTGCTAGCCAGGTCCTATTTCTTTCCTTGCCAGGCTGGTATTTCATTGCTTGCCAGGTCCAATTTCATTGCTAGCCAGCCTGATATTTCATTGCTTGTCAGGTCCTGTTTCTTTGCTAGCCAGCTTGATATTTCGTTGCTTGTTAGGTCCTGTTTCTTTGCGAGCCAGCTTGATATTTCATTGCTTGTTAGGTCCTATTTCTTTGGTAGCCAGCTTAATATTTCATTGCTTGCCAGGTCCTATTTCTTTCCTTGCCAGGCTGATATTTCTTTGCTTGCCAGGTCCCATTTCTTTGCTAGCCAGCTTGATATTTCATTCTTAGCCTGCCTGATATTTCATTGCTTGCCAGGTCCTATTTCTTTCCTTGCCAGCTGATATTTCATTGCTGGTCAGGTATCATTTCATTGCTAGCCAGCCTGATATTTCTTTCCTTGCCAGGGCCTATTTCTTTCCTTGCCAGCTGATATTTCTTTTCTTGCCAGCCTGATATTTCTTTACTTGTCAGGTCCAATTTCTTTGCTAGCCAGCTTGATATTTCATTCCTAGCCAGGCCCAGTTTCTTTCCCTGTCAGCCTGATATTCCATTGTGCTAAAAATAGCTATCAGATAACAAAAGAAGAGGAAATAGGATGGCAACTACTGATTTCAGGGTCCACTACACATATCCAAAAGAGGAAATACCATTGGAGATGACTAAAAAGCAGAAGAAACCAGGATAAGAATGATGACACATGTCAGGGTCCATTTGGGAGGCTGGTCACATGACCAACTTCCCAAAATGGTTTAAAAACAAAAATTGTAGCCCTGAAATGTAGCTTCCAGAATCTGTTTGAATCATCTTCTAAAGTGCTCTGGTTGTTGAGATATGAGGTAAAAGATTTTTCTCACCACCATGTTTTTTTTGGTTTTTTGCATTTTTCTCCACTGAGGTATATTGGATAACTATATTAAGTCTATTTTACTACATTGGCTGTTTTATGGAAGGAGGATGACAACAGGGCATGGAGGAGGGGAGGAGGGTGTAAAGGGAGGGGGCATGGAGACAGGGAGGGTATGGAGACGGGGAGGGGGAGGGGGAGGGGGATGTAAAGAAAGGGGGGATAGAAGAGGGAAGGGGATGGGGATGGGCGCATCGCATCGTGGTCATCGTGTCGTGTTTGTTGGCTTGTCGTGATCATGTTGTGGTCACGGCGCGTGTCATGGTCATTCCGTCGTGGTGTGGTTGTTGCCATTGGTGGGTGGCGGTGGGCCGTTGTGGCCGTTCGTGGGGTGTGGGGCTTCGTCGTTGGTGGGGGCCCTGTTAGGCGCTCATCGCCGTTCGTGCTGTTTGTGGTGTCGTTGTCTGGTCGTGTGGGTGTTGCCATGCCGTTGTTGTTGCATGGTCATGCTGCTGCATCGTTGTCATTTGTGGGTGTCATTTGTGGTCGGGGAGGGATGACAGGGCCGGGGCTGCCGTCGTCTTTCTGGTCGTGTGATGGTGCTTGGGTGGATATAGGATGGAGGGGACTCACCAGACTGTGGCCCTCGCCATTTGTAGCCATTGTGTTGCGTCGTGTGGATGCCACATCACTGACAGTGACAGGGCCACAGCATGTGTGCTCAGCTTTTGGGGGAGTGACGTGGCCTTGCCACGTTGTTGCCGTCATCATTGGTGTGTGCTGTGGGGTTGTGAGTGGTCCATGATGGCTGGGCAGTGGCCGTTGACAGGAGGGTTGACGTGGCGGGAGACGAGGATGATGGTGGGAAGGAACGGTTTGGCATTGTTGATGACAACAAATCAAGTGTCGGCAAACACTGACGCTCAATTTGGGCATGGCCATATGACAACTGGGTTTATTGAGGTCAGTTTATTCTTTCTAAATGGTTGTATGGTGTAGCTGTAAGATTGCCTTTGGTGTGCCCATGTGATATGCCTGCGGAGGCAAGTGTTCAATTCTCGATGGTAACATTATTTTTGACAATGGTGTTTCCCACAGAAATAGAGCCTTGTTCCATGGAATCTCCATGGAATCCATATGGAATTGTTCCATAGAGTCCATGTGGACTTGTCCATGGAATTCAAGGTGGATATGCCCAAATTCCATGTGGATATGCCCAAATTCCATGTGGATATGCCCAAATTCCATGTGGAATCTGTGAAATCCATGCGGAATCCATATGGAATTAACCATTCCATGGAACAACAAATTGGTTGAGGCTTCAGCCAACATTGATTCCATGGATTCCACATGGATTCCATATGGATTAACCTGGGCAAGGTAAAGACCTCCAACCATCATGAATTTCTTGGTTCAATTTATTGTTTTGCATTGTCAGCCTGTATTTCTGATATCATACAGACTGTACAGCTCTCAATATGTGTGGCTAGTGCAGCATGAGCACTACCCAATACTAGCAGTGTACATGGCAATTTTCAGGTGATTGATACTTTTTGGACTGAATGCTTGAAGTACTATTCAAAGGTTCAGTTGTGTGGATTGAGAATCTCACTGAAACTGAACCAAATGCAACCAAAAGCAACCAGACCATTGGTTGCAGTGAGTGGTACCTACCACTTTTGTGATAAAATCCAGGCAGTTGCCTGCAAAGTTTTTTGATCCCAAAGAGAAGTATCATATGAAATGCTTAGGGATCTCATTGTTTTTTGGGGAGGAAGTTCATTCCTTACCCTGGGCTTTTTCATTCTCTTTGGGGAGTATTTCATTCCTTACCTTGCACTTTTTTCATTGCTGCCCTCTACATTTTTCATTCCTTGCCCTGGGCATTTTTCATATCTTTTGGGGGATATTTCATTCCTTACCCTTGCATTTTTCATTCCTGCTCTCTACATTTTTCATTCCTTGCCCTGGCTTTTTTCTTTCATATTGAGGGGCATTCCATTCCTTACCCTGTGCATTTTATCCATTTCATTATTAGTTGCCACTATCTTATTTATGTATTCCATCAATTTCTCCCTCAAAAACCTTGAGGGACTGGGTAGATGCAAAAGGATGGGTTTGGATGACAACAAATAAAACCTAAGGAAAAGATTGCTGAAGATCCTTACAACATAAGAAAGCTTAATGAGTGCTAAAACCATAACAGGGTAAAAATGTATATTGGATTATAGAAACAATGATGTCATGAATTCTAAGAATAGGCACAATTACCATAACTACCAATTGTTTGCCAAGACAAGAATACACAGTCAACAGACAGCAATCTTTTGAAGACATTTCAATAAAATCCATAACATGAAGGAAAATCATCCTCAGATAGGGACCTTGCAAGAATACAAATTGTAATGATTACAAGGATTGATGGACAAGCCCTGTCCAGTCAATTAAAGTACTTTCCAAGAAATGTGTAAGTCTAGGCAGTAGAAATTACAGTCAGCACATGAATGGGCCACTTTAATATGCTTGAAGCATATAAGAAAAGACCACACTACCACGAAATAGTCCTCAATAGGTTTTCTAGGTGTTAGTGTACTTATAGTAGTTCTTAGCGTACTTATAGTAGTTTGTAGTATACTTATAATTTAGTTGGAGTTTGGTGGAGTCCAAACAGAGTCTATGTGGAGTCCATCTAGACTCTGGCTTGATGATCCAGATCTATATAGATTTTGTTGTATTCAAGGTAGACTCCACCTGGACTGAAAGGAGTCCAGGTGGAGTATAAAGTACAGACAAATTGGCTGAGGCCTCAGCCAACATTGATTCCATGGATTAACCTGGGTAAGGTAAAGACCTCACTTGGAAGGCAACCCACCAGCCCAGGGTCTTCATACACCACTGGGGCCATTTTATGTGGAAAGGTATTGGGAAATGGAGGTCTTTACCCTTCCCCACATAATCCTTGTGGAGTCTAGTGGAGTCCAGTCAGTCCAGTGCATCATTGCTTATTACTTATTGATATTAATTATGAATACTACAAAAAAAGCGAAAATACACTATTAAACGAACAGGCCAGACTTGCATTTCCATAAATAGTAGTGACCATGATATCCATGTTTCAGATTGAGTATGTATTCAGCAGGAGTAGTTACTGACAAATCAGTTCTAATGTATTTAGCAAGTCCAGTTTTGTATTGAACATCTTTGACAGTCTATTTTTGTATTGGATACAGTTGGCAGTCCAGTGGAGTCCAGTTTTATGTGAGGATACAGTTGTCAGTCCAGTGGGGTTCAGTTTTGTGTCAGTATACCTTTGACAGTTCAGTGGAGTCCAGTTTTGTGTTGGATACAGTTGACAGTCCAGTGGAGTACAATTTTGTGTTAGTATATGGCTGACAGTCCAGTGGAGTCCAGTTTTGTGCTGATAATGGCTGACAGTCCACTGGAGTCCAGTTTTGTGTTGAATATGTCTGGCAGTCTAGTCCAGTCCAGTGGAGTCCAGTGGAGTTCAGTTTTGTGTTGCATACAGTTGGCAGTCCAGTGGAGTCCAGCTTTGTGTCAGTCACCCAACATTTGTCATCAACCATCCCCTATTTTTTTGTTTTTTTGGCACAGCCACACCTTCCATATTTGGACATCCCTGCAACAGCTCCCTCAACATTGTCATCAACCATCCCCTATTTTTTCTTCTGATTTTTCCCTATTTTATTGGTATTTTTTTATTTTTGCATAGCCACAATTTCCATATCTGGAAATGGAACCTGGACCCTGCAACAGCACCCTCAAGATTTTCATCAACCACTCCCTATTATTTTATTGTCATTTCTCATTTGAACCTAAGCCTTAATTAAGTCTTAATATAGATCATGACTCATGAGTAATATAACAAAAAAAAGTAACCAACCAAGAGGAGCATTGTCCAGGTACCAAATTTCAAAAAGGGAGTTGGACCATGCATAAAATTTAGTGTACTCTTCCTCTGACATGTCAACAATGCACCCCACAAAAAGCCCTATCTTTGACCAGTGAAGGGCAGAACAAATTCCATGTATGACCTTGTTGTGTCTGCATTGAAAAGGAATGCCCTGAGAATGAAGCTATTGAGTTGACATTGATGGGAAGCCTAAGTTATCTACAGATGGGCAATTGAGGAGGGCTTGGCTGTGACAGGCATACACACAGGAAGCACAGCTTATGGAGTTGTTGGCAGATGAGGAAGCTGATGAAGAAAGGATGCCAGATGATAGGGAATTGGAAGGAACAATGGTTGTGAAGGGTAAACAAAACTCACCATTTTTGGGTGAAGTCTTAATAAGGGCTTAATATCAAGTCTTAATTAAGGGCTATAATTAAGACTTAAGGCTTTAAAAAAAAATTGGGTTAATAACCCCTTAGTTTACAACACTGGATTTCTGTACTTGACATTGGAGAGTTTCCAGGATAATTCCAGGAAACATGACATAGGTTGCCAAGTGTCCCAGTTTCCTGGTTTATGCTGGTTTCCTTGGGTTGCCCAGCTGTAGAAACCTGTGGAAACTCAAACTGATGTTTCTTATCCTCAGCTTATAAACACCCATGTCATGTAAGATCAACAACTCATGTCATCTGAGAGGCTGCTCTAGGTGGACCTAATAACTTATCATCTTGACCATATACTAATCTAGATACAAACCATATCTTTAAAACAGACGAACATCATACTATGTAGTACACTGGGGAGGGAGTAGGGCATAGGTGGACTCTCTAGTGTGGGCTAATAAATTAAGAAAGCGGATTAGTACTACAATATAGAATGATGAAGCAAACGAGATCCAAATATGATCATTACTTCCAACCAATGCGAGGAAATCCTACAATTCTTCATAGGGGTTGCTCTATGTTTTTCACCTAACAGCCCTTACCCAGATCTCGCCTGGACGACTGTAAGAACATGGGTGTCAATTCTAATTGATTAAATGACAAGGCTCGATAAAAGCAATACCTTTTCTCTCTCAGAATCCGGAAAACCTTCCTATTCTCAAACTGACCAGGCGGGTGATGTCCATTCACGCCTCGAGGTCGAGATGGAAATATACCGGGACCACACCGTTCTTGGAGGTCAGCCAGAGCTTCATTGGTCCCCTCCGTCTCCACAACAATCGTCCCATACCACCCCGAGTCAACAAACATGTTCTCCGTCTCAGGGATGGGTATTCGCGGAACTTGTGTCTGACCACGGGAGTTGGGTGGTGGCGGCGCGTACTTCCTAGTCGGAGGCCGGATGGTGAACGACGACCGGTGAACCCAACGTACTACGTTATGATAGGCTCCTTGCGGTCTGCGCAAGAAGGGTTATCAGGCGACTAAAGTTCACAAAACAAAGAACGATACGCACGTCTCAGTTCTGATCCGATCTTGCAGCAGCTGCAGATTCGCAGCAATCTCCTCTCCCCAAGGGCCAATATCGATGTGCACGATCGGATTACTGACCGTTGGTCCAGAGCGTATGACCCTATGGAAATAGGACGGCGGGAACGCCAGGGCAGGGAGATACTTTGGTAGCTCGCCAACAGGTGAATACGTGTAATCAAGGTCCTAGCAATAGCAAAAGGTAAACCCAATCTCAGCAAAAGAACGCGAAGAGTTACGCCAGACGGACTCACGATGAGATAGCTCCCATCCCAAACCAACCGACCCACGTTCCCTTCATCTCCAACGGCAACGTCCCAAACAACATCTCCCACGCGCATCAGATGGAGAACTCCGGCGCGTTTACACTCTTCCTCGCATTCCTGTACGCTCTTATCCGAAAGCCAATCACCCTCTACGGAGGGCACGAACACCCGCAGCAGGGGAGCGCGACGAAGACGGAACAGCGGAGAACGGAAGCCAAGACTAGTCTGCGAAGGGGCATGCTGCGTCATACCAAGGGGATATCCCTGGGGCTGACTATTTGGCGGTAGTTGTCCCACATGCCCATGCCCATGATGCGAATGTGAGAAGGCGGATGGCGTAGGCGAGGGTGCACGGCTGGAAGGCCGAGAAACTGGACCTCTTGCATTGGAGGAGGAGCCGTACGTGTTGACTTTTGTCGTTGACCTAGATGCAGAGGCAGAAGTGGAAGAAGGGGAAAGGGGGGCAGGTGAGTAGAGGGGCTTCGTTCTGGCTATGCTTGCCTCCTTCTCGGCTTGGGCGCGAAGTCGAAGTACAACGCGAGTATATCCGCGGGTTGAGGCAACGAGGCTTCGGACGGCATCGTTCAGGGAGGGATCGCGATCGCTGGGGTGGATCGAGAGGGAGTGGGTGTACATGTTGGCTACTCGGGTGTACTCGTGTGGTGGGATTGACACTCCTCGCATGTAGTCGCTGAGGTCCTGAACGCGGCAAAGAAACATCAGCTTGGTCATTCAAATAGTAATACGAATGCATACCTGAAGTGACAGCGACAGTGGCTCTGGCTCATTCCAGCCCCATCGACCATACCCAACAGTCTTCAAAAAACGCTCGAGCACCTCCTCCCGCAGCGGAGGCGACTGCACCAAGAGTATCCGGATCTCTTTGGAGATGCTGGACAGTATGCACCACTCGTAGAAATTCATGTACTCCAAGAGGTTCTTCACCACCTGGTGCTGCGATAGGAGCTTCGCCAGATTGAAGTAGTATGACGAAACCGGTTCTTCAGCCTCCTCATGCTCCTGACTGCCATCCATTCCAACTTCTGACATCCTCTCCTTCTCCTTCTCCCTCTCTTTCCCCTTCTCCCTTTCCCTCTCCAACCTCCTCGCCTCCTTCCTCGCCCTCTTCGCATCCTCAGGAGACACAGTAACACTACCAGCAGCCTCCCTCTGATGATGATGATGATGGGACGAAGCACTCTCCACCTCCTCATGCCCCTGCCCATGTCCATCCGCCGTCTCACCATCATCAGCCTCATTCTGCACCTTCCCCTTCTTCATAGCAGGCTTCAACATCCTCACACCCTCCACCCTCGCAAACGGATCATCATCCAACTCAATCCCCGCATTCCGAATCGTGTCCTCATCAAGCTGCACAACAGGCGGCGTCGTAGGTCTATTAGCAGGCGTCGTCGGCCTCGCGGATTTCTGAGTCTGAGGAGTAGTAGGCCGGACAGTTTTATGCGTCGACGGCGTCGTAGGTCTCCCAGGTTTCTGTGGGGTCGTAGGTCTCCCAGGCTTCTGTGGAGTCGTAGGCCTCAGCGGCGCCTGCGCCTGTTGTACCTGTACCTGCGACGCCCCCGACTTCAACGGCGACCTCTGGCCAACAAACTTGTGCTGCATCGAGCTGGAGAGGGAGCCGTTGGACCCGTCGTTCGTGTGTAACGTCGTCGTCGAGGATCTATCAGGCCCGTTACGAGTTTTACTGAGCTTCTTGCCGCGAGGTGGTTTTTGAGGGAGTCGATCGCCCAACTTCTCGAACAGCTGGATATCTGGTCTGATGGATCCGGTGCTTATTGTCCGCGTGCGTGGGGTACCATGAGGGTCTTGGGGAGGGTAGTGGAATGAGATGGGCGGGCCGGGGGCACTGAGCTTTTGAGGAGCTTGAGGTTGTTGTCTAGGATCAACGCCTATGTTTTGTTGCTGATGGGTGAGTACGAAACTGTGTCCTTGAACCTCATTCTGCGCATGAATGCCATTTTGAGGGTGATGACTTGGCTGGTGGCCCATCCCGTTCATTGACCGTTGATGGCCCGTTCCATTCCCTAACTGCTGCTGCTGCTGTTGATATCCCATCCCATTTCCCAACTGCTGGCTACCCATCCGCTGTCCAAGTTGCCTCGCGCCCATCCCTTGTTGCTGCCCCAGTTGTCCTCGATCCATACCATTCATCATCGTTTGCTGCCCATTCCCCATCGTTTGCTGCCCATTCTGCCCATTCCCCATCGACCGCTGCTGCCCATCCCCCATCGACCGCTGCTGAGCATTCATCACGCGCTGCTGGTGCTGTTGCTGTTGCCCATTCATCACGCGCTGCTGTTGCCCATTCCCCATCCCCATCCCACCCCTTTTCTCCTGACCATGTCCACTCGACGAGGGCGGCGAAACCACACTATCACCAATATCAACCGTCGCAGCCATAGCAGCGAATATCCGCGCTTTTCCTTGTACGGGCGCAGGTGAGGAAGCCGAGGATTTTCGTAGTGACAGAGAGGCGGTGCTTGACTGCGCTTGTGCGATGTTGGAAGAATGAGAGTGGGCCAGCGGTGGTTGAGGTGGAGGCTGCAGAGGTTGAGGTGGTACTTGAAGTTGTTGGGACTGAGGAGGTCCATGCAGAGGCATTATCTGCGGGAGAGCTCGAGATGAAGAGGGTCTTGGTGTTACAGCACTAGCAGACGCAGACCGCTTTGTTGTGTTCACGTTGAAAGGATTCGGAGGGGAGGTCCCCGCCATCGCCGTACTATGCCGCACAACCCCCTGAGGAGACGACGCCCTATTCCCCATCGTATTCGCCTGTGTAGTCGTTTGCTGGTGGTCGAACTGCGACTTTGCAAGCGGCGAAGAAACACCTTCTTCATCTTGACGTTCACGGCTAGCCTAAAACATAACATCGCAAGGTTGAGTTTACTGCTCGCTCAATGGGAGAACCAAACCTCCCAAGATAAAGTTTGCCTCACCGGAGCTGCTGATGACCACGGTTCGTTCGATCCCGGCACTGGATTCGGGGACGATCGTGATGGTGGTTCATTCATCGACCAAGATAGCAGTTCACGTTCGATGGGATGAGGTGTTGATCGCGATGGTACTTCGTTAGACCGCCGGTTCGAGGGTTCCTGTCGAGCATGCTTTCCGTCTTGCTGCGTCTGCTGCTGACCACCTCGAGCATTAAGACCAAGGGACGATTGAGGACTTGGATTAGTAGCGCTGTATTCCTGTAGATGTACGTTATCAGTGACCCAAACGAACAAAGGGGAAGACGAGCAGTGAAACGGAGAAGGTCGTCCCAATCGGAAGAAAGCAGTGCTAATCAACGGACCAAGCCTAATCTGTCTATACCCACCCAAATCACCGCCTACGAAAAGAAAGATTTTCACGGAGTGAAGTGTATCTGAATGAATAAACGGATGGGGGAACGGAGAGACGAGGGACATAAAGGGGAAGATTAACCTAGAACCCAGACGTGATCTAGGGTGGCAATCACCCCAGAAGCCAAAAGCGAAGTAGGAACGGGAAAGAGGGACGGGGAACGGGGACGGGAAAAAGGCAGCAAAGGGACTGAAGACGTAGACGAAACCTCACCTGGAACATGGCAAACTCAGGAGACAGCTCCGTACTCGCTCCCCCACTTCCCTCCTTGTCCAACCCCGACAATCTAGACGAGGCTCGTAGGTCACTTGTATCCAAACGTGATCCAGATCCATGCGGCGCTAGTGTTTGACTGCTTGCATTGGAACTGGCATTGTGGGTATACGCTGACAATCCTGGTGGGTTCAAGTACTGCTGCTGACTTTGACTTTGCGATGAAGGCGGTAGAGGCAAACTCCTCGTCGGCGGAGGGGGTGAAGACGGGGATGAAGGCGGTTGTGTTCCAACATTCCCATTCGGAGGAGGAAGCGGTTTATCTTCCCGCCCAACTAACGAACTCCGCCAAGCGCGCGCAGCACTGTGTTGCGTCGTATACGTAGGTGGGGGACCAGGCGGTCTGGCTGAGCCGGCAGCGCGCTGGGTGCTCTGAAGCGAATACGTCGATTGACTCGGCAGGGAAGGCGCCCTCGAAGGTGCTGGCTTCCCAGACGGAACTGTGACCACGATTCCACGGGGGTCGTTCCCTGAAACTTGACTGTTACTCCTCCGTCTGTTCCCCCCCTCCAACGCACTCGCCCCACCACCACCACCACCACCGCGGTTCGACGCTGCAAGCGACATGGGCGAAGATACGATTCTGGGAACGTCATCTGTACTCTTCGTAGTGGCGAACTTAGTAAACAGCGGTGTCCCTCCTTTCTTTGTCGTCGTCGTCGTCGTCGTTGCAGGCTTCAAAGTTGATGTCGCTGTGTCCGCCACCACGTTGACCGTAGGTTGTTTATTCTTTCTGCGAAGGAATCCAGCCATCGCTCTTCGGTGGGTAAATTGATTAAGTATATAGATTTGAAGACAAATAAGAAGAAGCCTCGAGGTGGGCGAGTGTCATGGGTGGGTGGGGAAATGAAAAACAGTCCTCAATTCGTAACTCGGGAGAAACAACAACTCGGATAAACCGTTGTTTGCCACATAGCTTGGGAAACAAACTGTGCCTGCCGGAACCAATTTCTTCACCTGGGCTTCGAGAGCCGAAGGAAAGAGCTACTTGGCTCGTCATTAAACGGGGTGTTTACAGGGTGGTTCTTGGTTAAGAAAACTTGGTTTTTTTTGGAGACGTACACGGCCTCGGCGCAGTAAAACGTCGGCCACCACCCTCCACCGCCCCTCGACTTCTTTGAACTTTCTTCATCCGACCGACGACGAAACGGCAATCAATGCGGTAATTACAGGGACGCATCCGAACTGCAAACCAACTCTTCGAATGAATAGCTAGCTGTGCACGACTCAAAACCGACGTAGTAACTACCGACGTTCCATAGCATTCAACCCTCAATAGCTCTCAATCCAAGGGGTATGCCGGAATTTGCCAGGGCATATGGGGTTGGGGGGGGGGGGTACCATGAGCCTCTTATACAAATTTCTTTTTTTTGTAATTTTTGCTATCAAATGGGCCCAGGGTGCAAACACGATTTTATTGGACTGTTCAGAATGCAAGTGCCCCTTGATTAGGACCTGTTTAGGCAAATGACATCATCATTACAAGAGTACATAGGCCAATCAGACGACAAATAGCCACCATCAACTAAAAAATCTCCTTACAGAGCATTTTTTTGCTCAACATTATCATTGATTGACAGATGGTGAAGAATGTGGGTCCATTCAGCCACTTACACCCACAATGTTGAACTTTTTTTGTCTGAAAAAATGTGGAAATTCTGTTTTGGAATGTGTGATTAGGTAATAGGTATATAATTACACCCCAATAGTGTATATATATATAACAGTTGGTGTTGAGACTAGCAGGTGGTTGGTTCTTTATGACAAATGTAGGAGAAATGCAGGGCATAAGCATTGGCAATGAGGTGATTAGATTATTGGAATGGTGGCCTGTTCTTAAATTATGTCATCATTGCCTTATTTAGAAATATTAATTATGTCATCATTTCCTTATTTGGAAGTAGGGGGAGGGGGGGGAGGGTCTGAGGTCCCTTAAACGAATAAACCAAGGTCATATACTTGACAAATTTCTTGCATACCCCTTGTCTCAATCCCAATCTCAGTACTTAAGCACATCACACTTCCTATACGTGGACAAGGAAAAGAGTTTACCCGTCTTTGAAGTACGATCACCACCATATCACCCGCGTACTTCTCCAAGTCATTGCCAGAGATTCCTCCGCTTTCCCTCGATCATGACACTTTCAAGTACTTGGATTCCGAATATCGTCGCGATCGTCAGATCAATGGCCTCCGAGTCGTGTAAATTCATTTCACAAAACTATGGGCTCATTGTGAAAAAAAATCATCCGAGTTCCCAAGATCTTCGTCCGGGAGTCGAACCCGGTCATCGCGTCCTCCAGTGGATGCAAAGACCAATATGGACACGCACGCTACCGTTACACCAACGAAGAACTTTCTTTCACTACACATCATGCAAACTATATCTAGCCATAGGGAATCATCAACTGGCTAGCACTATGATCAACTGTAGGTACATATCAATGTAAATTTCCAGAAACAGTACAGCTGCACTGTAAATACCTTATCCTACACAATAAAAGCAGCAGAACAAAAACCTAAATATATTCCTTGTTACACCTCCATCTGGGGATCAAATCCAGCTATCATTTTTGCAATTCATGTACATGAAAACCATCAAATGTGTGTGTTTCTGCTACACCAATGAAGGACACTGATTTCAATAATGTTTAGTAATATTTGATGCTTTAAACACCATGGATAAGTAAGTGCTTTGATTAAAATAGACCATTGGACATATGATAGAAGTTGAGATAAAAGCTAGATTGCTTGGTTCCAAGGTGCAACTTCTCATCTGCAAGTTGAACCTAGCATTTGGAAGTCTGGCCTTTTTATTTTTAATAGGTAAAGACCACAAAAAGACCAGCTAGGACTGGTATTTTGTAGCCCTTTACAGCTATTTGCATAAATGATGGCAGTAGGGCGAAAATAGAAATACATTATATCTATGACGCACTTAGAAAAATTTGAGCGTTTTCACTTCTTTTCTTGTCTCACTACCATGGTCTACCGCAAAATATCGCCTGACGTGAAATTGGCCGCCATCAAGCTATATGAAAAGAATCTTCTCTCTCTCGACGACATTCTCGACTGCTGTGGACTCTCGGAGCAAACCTTCTGGCGTGTACGCAAGCTCTATCAGGAAACCGGTGATGTTGAGCCTCCCACATGCACAACCCGAGGTCGGCAAAAAAAACTACACTTCGACGACGTAACCTATCTCTTGGCTTTGGTCCATCAACGGCCTGACTGGTTCTTGGATGAGCTTCTCGATCTTCTTGATACAAACAGGTTCATATCAGTGCATTACACGACTATTCACCGGGAACTAGAGCGCGCTGGGGTATCTGTAAAGAAATTGCGGATCATTGCCAAGGAACGCGATGAAGATCTACGAGCAGACTTCATTCGGCAAATGGGCCAGTACAGCGCTGAAGAAATCGGATTCCTCGACGAATTCTCGAAGGATGAACGAACTACTCAGCGCCGTCGTGGTCGTGCGAAGAAGGGAAGACGAGCTTGTGTGAGGGGTGTTTTCGTGCACGGGCATAGAGTGTCTGGGGAGGGTTTGCTTACGCTGGATGGAATCGTCACCAGCATGGTTGTTGAGGGTTCCATGACAAGGGAAAAATTCCTCTATTTTCTCGAGCATACCGTCGTGAGTAATATGTTTTCTATTCTCTGATAGGTCTGACATGACGACACAATTTCTATTAGATGCCCTTGACATCGCCGTACCCAGGCAAACTTAGCGTTCTTGTCATGGATAATGCCCGTATTCATCATGGAGCGGAGATATTAGAGCTCGCTGAGAGATTTGGTTTGCTTTCTTGATTCTTTGTGCCTTATCAATGTCCAATAATTTCTATTTCAGGTGTCCGAATCATCTTCCTCCCACCGTACTCCCCGGACCTGAATCCGATTGAGGAAGCAATCTCAAAAATCAAGGCCTGGATCCATCGCAATTATGATCTTTTCCCACCAGGTGACGGGTTTTTGTTTGATGTGAAGATTGCAATGGATGTGATAACCCCGGAAGATGCAGAGGGATATTTTTTACATGGAGGATACCTCTAAACTTAGTGGTACATGTGTAAACGACAACAGAGCAGTAGTACAGACAATGGAACAACATATTTGGACAGGGAAGATTCTGAATGAATGAGCAATGAACTAGAGACCACGAGGAATTGACCAGATAGAAATAGCGTGCTTGAGCTGCGCGATCTCGCCTGCTTTCAACCCTGCGTCCGATTTGAGATCCTTCCATTCAGCGTACTGGAAGGTGTGCGATCCAGAGTATCCATTCTCATCAAGCTTGGTTCGGACACCATCAGTCAAAAGGTAAGTCTTGCAGAAGTCGTCAAGAGAGAGCGTGGGGCCAGGAGCACAATCTGCAGGTATAAGAGTATTGGAAACCATCAGAAATGCTGGAGGTGCGAGAGGCTGGATTGGAGCTGCAGGTGCGGCGGCGGCAGCAGTAGCAAGAGGTGTAGCTGCGGGAGCTGCTGGAGGATGGAAAAGTTGAATAAATTCCGCAGGGACATTGAAGTTGATGACTGGTGCAGCGGCCGAACCAGTGCTGTTTCCGCGCTGACGGCGTTCGAGAAGCGGGCTCAACTGCCCAAGTTGATTGTTTGAAATCGCGTTGAACAGGTGGTGGTTGGGCGGTGTATCTAATGTCGCAATGGTTGGACCTTTGAGCTGGAAAAGCGAAGTTGTATTAGTATATGCGTATAAAAGGAGTTTCTGCATTTGCGTACCATAGCGGCTCCCCAAACATCGAAATGCGCATGTCCAAGAACAAAGTGTGATCCGTCGACAGGGTTGATAAAGCAATGGTCACTCGAGCAACCTGGTTTTTTGTGGCACATCCACCTCTCGCGAAGAGACTTGATGTTTTCATTGTGAGGAATGTTTGCAGTACCGATATCTGAATTTTTAGGCGGCTTGGAAGAGGGTAAGATACTGCGATGGGTGTGTGTGTCAGGGAAAGCGTACCTTTGACTTCCGCTGCTTCTTGGCCTTGTGTTCGTCATCTCCAGTGTGATCGCCTTCATCTCCCTCGGGTTCATTCTCTTTTTCACGTTTCTGGATCGCTCAGATGATAAGAAAGGTATAGATAATACTGAATTCTGCCTGACTTACCTTCGATGAGCTCGTTTGCCGAAGTTCTTGAACGAGAATGTTGCAAACTGGGTTCTTGCTCTTTCCCAAACGCTCCAGCATGTCCTTGTATTCCTCCTCACACGATATCGGCATCGGAGCTGTAGAAATGCGAGCGATTGTGAAGTTGACTTCATAATGATTGAAGTCGAGCTTTTCAGGTTGGAGGATCTTGTCGATACAGACGAGGAGCTGCGCCTTCCAGGTGTCGAATGGCTCGTCGTCGTCGAGCTTCATGAAAGTATTCTTCCCATTCCGCTTCTTCAATTCTTTTGTACGTTCGCTGGTGGGAAATATAGCTAGGTTGTAGGTCATGAGTGCCTGTGCTTTCTTTGCTGTATTCTCTTCGTCGTTGAGGTCAATGGAGGGTGGTACATCTATACCCAGTCAGGATGGCAGCAGTAATAGGATCCCCTTCGTGCTTACCTCGAACCTTTGAGACCGCGTTCGCTTTTGCTGTTTGAGTCGCGCCACCCTGCGACTTCCTTGGCTTGGCCTTGGCTTTCGATTTTCCCTTCGTCGTGGGCGTCCCTATGATTTGGTCAAACAACGTGTCGCAAGCAGTACGGCGAGCTGGTGATCTGTGCAAATAAAATGTCTAGTGGGTCAGATGGAAATGAGCACCATACGTACCTGGGATTCCCAGCCTCTAGTTCAGCTGATTCAGACGCACTTTCCTCGCTGCTGAGACTAGAGTTCAGGGAAGCTTCATTCTGGGACTCTTCAAGGTCGGAATCGATGAACTCCGTGCTAATTGGCACCCTGCGAGGAGGCATAGGATGAATGGAAGTGGACAAGGCGCATCACACGCTCACACAGCCACAAAACACACAAATTTTTCTAAGTGCGTCATAGATATAATGTATTTCTATTTTCACCTTACTGCCATCATTTATGCAAATAGCTGTAAATACCCTTCAAAATGTACCCAAGAACATATTTATTGATCAAAAACTGACAGAGATATGGTTGAAAATGTAAAATACTGTTTAAAATAGTAGATGTACCAGATTTACTTTATAAAAACACAAATTCCTAGCAAGGGGGTGGGTTGGGGGAGGGGGGTTCCACCAGAGGCCTTAAAATATTTTGGGACCTTCTCTTATAAAATCATTCAAATGGTCTGCAACACTACCAGAGCAACCTTGGAGCATATTCAGTCAGTAATTTTCGATAAAAGCTCAGGGTCAGACAAAAGAACATAGATAGTATTCAAATATGAAGTGCAAGTCATACTATAATGATAGTGCCTGTATGAGAAAAACTAAGTGAGGATGTTTCCTGGGCGCAATGTTGAAGGTGATGACGAGGTTGACATTGGGCACATGGGTGGTTGGCATGGCGCCAGGCCAGTTGATGAGCTCAATGAGCGTGGAGAACCACGGAAGGTGGGAGAAGGGGCTGTCGGCACAGAGCTGGGAATACAATTGTTGTCCTTGCGTCTCCCCAAGAACCCACCAGCCCCATTGTTGTTGATTGTTGGTGTCACTGTCATTGGCAAGGGATGTCCAGAGTGACAGCTGTCAATAGCCAATGGTTCCTTCTAAAAAAAACATAGGAGGGTGGAAAGAACATACTGGATTTGGGGGGGTAGAGGGGAGGGGGTTGAGGACTTGGGCCTTAATTCTTTTGGGACCCTATATGTGAATTCCATGTTCCGCCACCCCTTTGATTCCTAGCTGAATTTAACGTTCTTGGGCTCATTTTAAAGCTAATGAAAATGTAAATAAATCTACCCAAGAACATATTAATTCATCCAAGACCGACAGAGATAGGATTGAAAACATAAAACACTGTTGAAAATAGTAGATGTACCAGACCAAATTTATAGAAGCACCAATTCCCAACAGAATTTTATGTTCTTGGGCTCATTATGAAGCCAATTAGAATGTCAGTAAAGTTAGAGATTTATAATTGCAATGTATTGGCTTAAAGACCAGTCATAAACCATTTAAAACTGGTGCAGACCGAAACCAGTCTACAGACCGCAAAAAACGGCTCTGGTGTCATGTCTGGGACAAGGAGTTTTTCAAAAATTACATATATGGTAACTGTGTGTAAATATTATAAAGGGCTGGCTGTGTAGCACAGTAGGTTATTGTGCTTTTTCGGGATTTCCCTTCATGGCCAACCTGAGCTCAATTCCAGCCAGCAACATCTTTTTTTATTTCAAATGAGAAATATGTATTTTATTAGAAACTTTACAGATTACTATGAAATTTGAGAGATGTATCCTCTCCCTATCTATCACCTTTCTATACTCTTTTTTTCAAAAAAGGGTCCAAGTAGTTCAGGTGTAGCAGTCAATAAATGCCAGTATGATGGAGTGGTAGTGTACTTTTTTGTCAAGTAGTCCAGGATTCAACCGTTGAGCACCATGGAACATCAAAGAACTTTTCTATACATCAAATAAAGATTTTTTTTGCCTGAGGCAACCATTTTCCAGAGAACTTATTTTTAAGTGTCTTACTGTGGCAGAAGAGTCTTAAATTCCAATTTTGAAGCACTATCAATTTTTTCTTTGCCTGCAGCACCCCATTACCATTAAGTGATTAACATTGATCGTACTAATGTCTTGTAGATTCTTATTGTTATTTCCTTTTGTTTTCAAGTGTTGAAGCGATTAATATTGGTCGCACTTAACGTCTGGTGCGATCAATATTAATCGCTTCAACACTTGAAAACAAAAGGAAATAACAATAAGAATCTACAAGACATTAGTATGATCAATGTTAATCACTTCAACATTTGAAGAAAAAAATAAGGATCTACAAGACAATTATATCTTTGGCACTTATTTTATAACTGATAGCTTTTTTATTGTAAGTTTTCTCAAAAAGTATCTTTCTGGAATATTTTCTTGACCACATTTGGACTTTTGTGACAAATGTAATCACAGTCTATATTCATTCCAGTGCTTTACAATTACTAATGAATGTCGTGGTACATGTAGAGGCCTTCAAATCTGGCCTTGTCTCATGTGAGAATGACCTCTGGCATGTGAATGATGGCTTATGTTCAAAAGCAGGCATAAATTATGTCCAAATAGACGTAAGGTGTCCCAGACACAGCACCAGAGCCTAAAAAACTGCACTTGGCAGTCATTTTGTGGTCTGGTCCAATCTTTTTGGCTTCTGGGAAAAGGTAGACTAGTGATGGTTATGGTGAAGGCCCATCAGGATAAAAAAACTGGACCAGATGGGACTTTCAAACACTAGTTGAACCTAGCTATTGCCCACCATGGAATGTCATGCTTCAAATAATTACTAGCATACCAGCACTGTCTATTGAGCCAAATAGGAACTTCATTGTATGAGAATAGACCAACCTGTGAGTACTTCCCTTCAGCCAAGCAAACAAAATCTGATAACAAATGAAGCAAGCAAGTAGTCTTGTTTCCTAGTTAGATTACCAAAAACAAATTGATATAAAAATGAAAAGCAGCACCCACAAAACAGACCAGTGACTTCTGCATAATGTATGTACATAGATCTCTGCCTGGGAATCAAACCCAGTTCCCACATAATAAACTTAACAATGCATTTTTAATGTGTGTGCTACCCAATGCACCA
>KN838773.1:12190-24675 GCA_000827195.1 Laccaria amethystina LaAM-08-1
TCGGACTATTAACTTAGTAATCCCAGTATGTAGATAAATCTAGAATATAGTAGATACATTGTAATTAGGTATATAAAGGTTGTAGGAGTTTGTAAATATAATGTAGTTCATTCTTTAATTCCAACAGAACCAATTGCCACCGCATCGTTTCCTTCATTATTGCGTTTATGTATGGCAGATAAGGGCGGTCGTTAAAGTCTGGAAGGCGATTTATTCCCATGACTGCATCGATTTCCGCCTGTGCCTTTCGCAAGACTTCTGGATGCATCGCCATGGCCAAAAAAAAGGTTTGAGTGGTTGAAACTGTCTAATCAAGAGTGAGTCGCTTCAAAAGAAATTTCGGAGGAAATATGACGAACAGTATCGGCTCCAGCTATCCTCCAAGTGATCGACAACATGACTTCAGATCCAAAGATATGGTTGCTCACCAAGGTATGCTATCCCAGCGGTATTTCGAGAGATAAGCTCTTCCTCCGCTCGGCCTAGTTCTTCATTTCCGGGAAATTCCTCCAACAAAGACGTCAGAATGCAAGGTATCGCCGTTCCCTCCGCCTAAAAATACAATGTTTAACTTGTCCGATTAGCCAGTCATGTGGAACTAAGAGCTTACCAATTTTGTCTGTACAGTTATAAAGGGTTGATTCGCGACTTCAGCATTTATGGCGGCATAATGAGCAGCCTTCCGCTTGAAACCAGCACCAGGAAACCAGCTTGGCACATATTTCAAGAACGGGAGCAGATCCACCAAGAAAGTCCCCGGAATGCCAGCCTCGGAAGCGCCTTGCAGGACCTCCTCAGCCAAAGTGATATAGGGGTCGTCAGATTCCAAGACTGGTAGGCCGTAAGTGATACTCATAATAGTCGATCCAAAAATGCTGGAAAGACATTGATCAGGCTATCAAATCCGAACGATTACGGCTTACTGTCGGATGTGATGCATAAAGTTTTGCGGTGTCTTGAGAAGCCGACGGAGAAAGGCTTGAGTTTCTTTCACCTGGATCGGTAGATATCTATGGACGGTGTTCGCGTGAAAATGTTCATGAAAGGCACGGCGGTGCCTTCGCCACATAATCCCATAAGGCATGTTTGGTATAGTCCAACCCCGACCCATTCTATGTAGCAATTTAGCCTGCTCGGACAATAACATTTGGGCTGAGGGGAACATACAGCTTCATCATAGGCATGATCAATCTGTCTGAGTAATTTGACAATCTCTTGTCTAATATATCATTTATTCTTTTCAAGGATCCCAAAACTAGAAATCATTGGCCGAGAACCTCGAAGTATACCATATCGCCTGGTAAGTAAATTAGTCGCAAGCCTCAAATATTAACCCAGGGCGCACCATATTTCTTAAACATTTTATCATAAGCCAGCCACGGTTTATCGGCCATTGACGGTACTTCTAACATGGCCCCCAGAATGGGAAGTCCCTTGGGACCTGGAGGATGGGGAAGGTGGTTGGGATTTGGCTTCTTCACTCCGATATACCTCAAGCCCCATAGACCCAACAGCAAGCCTGCAACACAGAGGTATGGGTGGAACTGGAGCGTCTCCATCACATCCGAGACAGCATTGTTGGGAAAGCCTGAAGCGAGTACAGTCGTGGACAAGCAAAGTCCACCAATTGCTTATCTGGCTGAAAACTCGATGAATTTGCAAGATTTTTTCAGAATCTTATTCAGTTTTCCAAAACACATCGAAAACACCCCCTCCGAAGTTTTTCCCACGAGTTGTCAGGAACAGCCAAATTTTTGGGGTCAATGTAGTGTACGAAATTTAGTTGAGAACCGCGTGTAAGTGCATCATTGCGGTCCTCGAAACGCTGCCGTGCCCTTTTTGCTTTCGCACAGCCCACTGGGCAGCCTCCCCTGTCAATCCGATGCGATAAGCTGACATCCACTGCTACGATCAGTTGATAAATCGTCGGATCACCTCAGCGGGACAAGCATTCAGTGCTTCTGAGGCGGCATCTTTTGCCTGTTGGAATGTATTCTTGTCTACTTGTCGATATCGGTATTTAGCCCATCCCCAATACTATACAATAGAATTAGAACAAAGTTTGCAATAAGAAAAGTATTGAGACTCACCATTTCGATGGGATTGAGCTCGCAATGGAACTTCGGAAGGAAAATACACTCATGCCCAGCCTCCCGAATTACAGTTTCGAGAACAGAAATTTGGTTAGTAAAATCCTCTTGCTTACTGAGCCGCAGATTGGCTCATCCGTGTGAGAAACATCTGTCGTGGGCTTCAACTGATTTCGGAGACCAGAAATGTTGCGCTTGACTTTCTTCTTAGGAGGCATTGGTGTAGTCAAATTTCATGATTTTATTGTGGGCCAACCACTTGATGAAACCCTTTGAAACGTGGTGGACACGCTCCATTTATCAAAAGGAAGCGATTAAGCATTTTTTCAGATTTTTCTATTTCCTTTTAAGGGTTTTCGTCAAAATTTCAGGGACCATTTCCTTAAATAGACATTTTCTCAAGAACGGCTCGGTAAATCTCTTTGAAATTTGACCGGGAGCTTCAATTAACTAATACGCATCATTTCAGATACTCAAAAAGGAAGTGCTATGTTAGCTATTTTTTTAGTGGGCTTTGCTTGTCCACGACTGTATGCCTTTACGGACTACAGCTCTCAAGGTCAGACTCTGCCATATGTCATCATCAATATCAGATCACCACCAACTGGTACACTCAGCCTCTTCAATCTGTATGTTGTGCTTTCAAGAAGCAGTGGAAGGGCAAGTATCAGGTTGTTACATGATTTCAACGACAAGCTCTTCATGGTGTCTCACAATCCAGGACTAGTTGATGAGGATGAAAGATTAGAAGACTTAAACATTGAAACAAATTTGTGGTACAAATGGATGGTTGAAAATGGCGCAATCAGAGCTGCATAATTGTATATTAATAAAAGTCAAATATATAGTTCACATATTCTTACAGAAAAATCACAGCACAATAAGTGAGGGAGTTGTTGAATTGAAGTACCACAAAGGAGACTGGAGGTGTAAGCATTGATAAGGAAAGGATTTTGGCAGGGTACTGGTGTTTGCTACCAGAAAAAAAAAAAAAGAGGAAAAAAGCGGAAAAAAAAAAAGAATATTTCTTATCTTATCTTATCTTATATACATGAGCTGTAAGCTACTGACTCATCCTTCCATCTCCACCTACATCTGGGCTATCAACCTTATTCTGTCCCATCCTAATATACTGAGCAATTAATCCTTTGCTTGGTGAGGGTGCATGTGAAGCACTTCCACTTTGATATTGAACTATTTTTCACTGGGCAGGATTCTTTATTTGTGCATCTACAACCTGGCATTGTAATTTTGTTTGTGAAATTGTGATGTGACAGTTTATGGTGGTTTTCCATGCATGAAAGTAGGACATGAGATGCTCCTCAAGCTATAAAATTTGTAAGTCAGCATCAATCTACAAGTCATACTAGAGAACATACCTTGTAAAACAATAAATTTTCATTTCCCTCTGCATAATTACCATTCTGCACAATTACAGCTCAGGCATCATTGATTGCATGGCTGATTCGAGTCTAATTTCTTCAGGAAGGGGAAGAATCCCAGAGACCTCATTTGTTGGAGTAGACATTGAACCATTTAACATGCCATATCAGGAACATGGCCACCTTAACTCATTGTCCTAGTTAAGGATTGAATTTGCAACTGTTTGTCATGTTTTTGACATTTTCCATTAGGTATTTTTCTCCTCTTAATAAGCATGTATATTTTAGAATTTTGAATTCAAAATTGACTTGGTGATGTTTTTTTTGCATAAAAAGACCATAAACACAGCCCTGGGTGGGAATCTGGCCACATCCAGTTTGTAATCAAATTGTATTCAACTCATTATGTTTTGCAGCAATACCTATTAATAGAATAATTCCAGGGTAGTGATCCAGTAGTAATATGCCTTTATCTTGATGGATAATGATCCTATCAGAACAGAAATTTGCATAGCTACTTAGAATTATGTACATATATTTATTGCTAAGTTTTGTAATTTTGGGTGTGTTTCAACAGACCTTTTCTTTCAAAATTTCCTGTGCAAGTAATTTTGGACTTTGGGAAGTCCTGGTTAATAATGCCAGGAGATTGAAGAATAGAATTCAGAAAAAAGTAGAATATAAAAGATGCCTTGGATTCAATGATTATTCTTTAAAAATATTAAAGTCAGTAATGATTTCTGCATAAGACTTCCATAATTACTTTCCAGAGGCAAGATTTATTATACCCACATGAGGACATTGAATTTCTGGTCCAATCTCAATTGAAAAATATTGTTCTAAAAAGTTACTAGCTGCTTTTCTCTATTTGAGATTCTACAGCACAAAAAATTAGGTTGAGGATGTATAATTCTGCACATGCAAAGCTGGCCATGTTGAGGCAGCATTGTGTGAACGTGGTACAACTGTTGTCATATCTAAATATGAGGAATTACTCATTCATAGGGCTCATTTAAAGATATTTTTCATTTTTTTAATATTTTCACTCAATTGGCCTAATCTCAAGCTTTCTGATGATATAATTCTTTTGATATTTTGTGCAGTACAAGCAGCTGCAGAAAATCACTGGCCAGCTTCCCGGCTTCCTGATTGTGTACAGTATCCACCCTCTGATTTCAAAGAAACATGGCACTTTATCTCACATTCTTTCAGTAATATTTCAAGCCAATCAATCATCCAAACGTCAACATGACTATCTATTATTATGTTCAAAATTCAAACTTTAATTTCAACTGATGTTGCTGATGTAAGAATTTAAGCAGTAAAATGCATAATAGCTCACATTTATGTAATAATTTCAATGCATTTTCGATTTTACATGATGTAAAAATGTGGCAGAAGGCTGCAGAGAGGGCAGAAGTATTATAGGAGCAATGAGCATTCAAGAGGGAGATTACACAGCAACTCGCTATCACATAAGCAGATGCATAGCCACTTGCTATAACATAAGTAGAGTTATTTCACTCGATTTAACGACTGAATGTTAAATTCGATAAATCACGCTCATCACCAGATTTTGTTTTCCATGAGAATCTATTTTCTTTTAGCTCTTCTACCCTGATTCCCATCTCTTGCCTCTTGCCTCAACCCCCTCTTTGCTGCAGCCAACCTCTCCAGGCGACACACTCAGCAGTATGCCATGTCCCGTCACGTTCTTGGCATCAAGATGTCACTGCCAAATGTTTGTGCGCTCACACATGATTTGTAAAGTGCAAATAAAATGCGCTGGAATGGGAAATGGTGCGCTGCAACACATCGGGCAGTGGGGGTTAGCCAGAACATAATAAGAGAAGGCCCGTGAAGTGGGGGATCTACAAGGTACGTCCAAAAATTCATTGATATAATGCAACCGCTGACATGTGCTTCTCAATTATTTAGATTGTCTGTGCACACACCAGCCCTTCATTTCCACCAGGGCTACTGTCACACACCACGGCGACATGGCAACTAACAACCGACGAACAAGGACTTGGACAACACACCAACAAGCGACGATGACACACAGACAAAGGACAAACACAACACACAACGGCCAACAACACACGACAACGTCAAAGACGCCGGCGACAAACGACAACCACGACAACCACGACAACTGCCAAATACAATGCCAACCACGACAAATGACCACCGACCACACCCATCATCACCATCTCTCCTGTCGACAGTCATTGTTCGACTTCCTCATGGCGTCACCTGTCAACAGGGAGGCCGGGTTTAGTTTTGCAGGAACAGATAGTCTTTTTTGCACCCTAGTATACTACATCTAATGGAAATCTAAATATTACTACCCGAAATATTATGAGCATTACATGAATTAGATGGTGGCCTAATGACCTAGTAATGACAGAACAGAAAGATTCATTTAGCCAATGTGAGATAGCAGGGTGTTAGTTCCCTGAGCTGAAAGACCCTTAAATCAGGTTCAGGGATAAGCCAGCTCACGGAAATGCACCTTAAATCGAGCTGGTTGGCACGACAGGGCTTTAAATCCACTAAATTGAACTCGATTTAAGTTAATCCATCACACATAAGCACTTATGCAAACTTATGTTTGCTTTTTCCCTTATTTTCAGTCTGTTGCAGCAAACCACCTTCCAAATGTCTCCCAGAAGGGCAAAAAAAGCGGTGAACATGTAGCAGCAGGTACATCAGAGGCTCTATGCAAGTTTTGTATTTTTCCCACAAAACCGGCAGCATCCAGGCCCCAAGCGAGGACCTGCTTCAAGTTCCATTTTGGACAAAGGCAGCATGTTTGAGAAAGTTCAAACTAAGGAAAAAAATCATTTTTGTGTATGATGAATACAAAAAAGTGTAATATGAGCAAAATTTTAGCAGGGGACAGGCGTGGGGGACAAAGCGGCAGGAGAGGAGGAGAGGAGGAGAAGGACGTGACACATGAGGTCACGTAGTCACGTGCACCTTCCTAAAGCGGTTGAGATCCGGGAGATCCCGTTAAATCATTCAACATAAGTATATGCATAGCCACCTGCTATAACATAAGCACATAGCCACCTGCTATAACATAAGCACATAGCCACCTGCTATAACATAAGCACATAGCCACCTGCTATCATGTAATAGCAGCTACAAACACCACTAGTCTGCCAGGATTGGCAGGGGGACCATGTTTGTAGCTGCTACCAGAAAAAATAAAATAAAATAAAAAGAAGAAAAAAGCGAAAAAAAGAGAATATTTCTTATCTTATCTTATCTTATCTTATATACATGAGCTGTAAACTACTGACCCATCCTTCCATCTCTACCTACATCTGAGCAATCAATCTTGTCCTGAGAGGGCCTCGTGGGTTGCCTGCTATCCCTCCCATTGCAATCTACTCTGTTGCAGTCATCACATGGGTTTTTGCAGTATTTCTTTGCCCTACTGCCCTCACATACTACCCTAAAGCATTTCCAGCATTGTTTTTCTGCTCTGATTCTCTTTGGAGGTAGTTTGGGTGCTGAAATTGCTAGGACATCTTGTGCAGGTCTTTTATTAGGTAATAAAACTGTAATTTGTGATGGGCCAGCAACAATATTGGGCTGGGCTGAAGTGACTTCCATGCTCTCATGTGACGGTTCAAGAAAATCACTACCCACATCCATATCATAAAGCTCTGGAGCAGTTTCAAGAATTTGTGTTGGAGCAAGTAATCCTTTGCTTGGTGGGGGTGCATGTGAAGCACTTCCACTTTGATGTTAAACTATTTTTGACCAAGCAGGTGCAACTACAACCTGGTGTTGTGATTTTGTTTGTGAAATTGTGATGTGATGGTTTATTGTAGTTTTCCATGTGTGAAAGTAGGACATGAGATGCTCCTCAACTTGCAAATTTTATAAGTCAGCATCAATCTACAAGTCATACTAAGAGAACATACCTTGTAAAAAATATCATTTTCATTTCCCTTTGCATGATTACCATTCCATACAATTACAATTTCTTTTGAGACAGGATCTTGTTTACCTGATTAAATGCTGGATGCTCAGACATAAGCTTTGAAACAATTGTTTTTCTGCAACAGTATGGATGGATATAACAGCATATTTTGTATCTTGGTGCAATGCCAAGTACTAGTGGAGGCTTAGGTGTCATTGGTTGCATGGCTGACTTGAATCTAATTTCTTCAGGAATAAGAAGAATCCCTGTATGGATTTTAATTTTTGGTGTAACATTAGCTGGTGCATAACTGTACATTGAGCCATTCACCTGTCCTCTGATTTCAAATGAACATGGCACTTTATCTTGCATTCTTTCAGCTAATATTTGAAGCTGATCAATCATTCAAATGTCAAAATGACCATCATACTCTTTTCTGTGAGTTCCCTGCTGCCCATTGCTCCACATTCCTTTAGTGCCCCACAAGCCTTCTACCACAAGTATGACATTACAATATACTTCAATGTCACCCCCCACAATTTGTAGATATTTAGTTGCTATGCTCAAGGGTATAGAACACCTGTGTTGACTTTTTCCCTGGAAGGATATAGCAGTAGTTGCTGGGCATGGTATAAAAAAAGAAGGTGCTCCAAGCCGACTCCAAGCCTGCCTCTATGTCATAATTGTGGTGTTGCTCTACCTAATATGGTTGTTTGTACCAATAAGGGTGCAAAGCAAAAATTTGCATGTGGTCTATGATTATGCAGTTAGCTGTCATTGTGTGGCCTAATTGTCTAGCAGAGTGGATTGAGTGTCAGTACATTAAACGCATCCATGGGCCTACACGACCTCAAAGTATCCCAGATGGGGGGAAAGTGAGTTTATTTGAGACAAGCAAACAAATCTAACCAGTTAGCAGAGGATATACTAACAATGACACTCCCCAAATGGGGAATTCAGGCATTGTACCTTGGCTGCTTCCCAGCAGCCGGAGTTTTAATCCCCCTAACTGCCAACCTGACCTCCTAATCTAACTGAGAATGTGCTACCATGTGGGGAGAATAAATATCCCATACCCTAACCATTAACCCTAACCTCCTAACCTAACTGAGAACGTGCTACTGTGCGAAAAGACATATATACACTAACACTAGCCCTGAGTGTTTTGGGTGTTGTTGTTGGTAGTATCATGACCCTAGTGATGCAAACTCACCTAGTGTTGCAAATCACCCTCTAGCTCCACAACAAGTCAATGATAGCCTCTGAAAATATTTATGAACATGTAAACCAGTGTTAGCAGTATGAAGATTTTTTTTTAAAAAAAAAGAACTGGACCAGATAAAGGTATAAGAGGTTATATAGCAAAAATGAGCACTTTCACAGCATGTTACTTGCTTAGAATATTTAATACTCTGCACCACATCACAATTTTTTCTAGAAACAAAGATATATATATACAACACACATTGACCAATTTTTTGGATGCATCAGGAGAGGTCTTCCCCCAGTAGAGCATCCAATGTTTGAGTGTGACAAGATGGGGTGAAGGTATTCAAACTCTGCCAGGTGCTCAACAAGGACCCACAATGAGAACACAAACACTTTAGGCAGGAGTTGAAATGCTACCTGAGTTGGTCTGATTTGGTGTTACATTGCATGACAGAATTTGCAACACTAGGTGACTTTGTCCTTTCATATCAGTGCCTATCGGCACCCACCTTATGAATTCCAATTAAATGCAAAAAAAAACATATTCTGAAAGCTGAGAATCAAGCCTTTCCATTGGTAAAAGAATTATAGAGATTGGTTCATTCCTTGATGCACTGTTGTGTTTTGATCGAAATATTTGCAACACTCAGCAAACAATAGTATACCCTGCCAGTTGGCGTTATTGTTTATTCACATCAATAAACTCTCGTGTGAAGACTTTCTCGTTTGAAACTCCGATAAGGGTCAGATTTATTGTTTTTAGTATACATATGTGTTACGGGAAGTCACCCAGTGTCTTTGCAGAGGTCAGTTGGTCAACACTTTACAATGAAGGTTTGAATGTAGTCCTATTACAGTAAGTCGCTTAACTCCCACTCCCACAGTACAACAGTACTTACGTGACTTGTCCAGAGTCATATGGCATTTGCTGTAGCCCAACGAAACCCAGCAAGTCCTAACACTCCTAACACTCCGAAGAATGGCACTGCTTCAAATTACCTCCCTTGGGTATCCCTGCCAAAGGTTTATAACCCAACTCACCAATAGTTCCGGTATGCTGAAACTAAGGAAATGTCTCTATCTCGTTGAACTTCCACGCGCGCCTGTCCTGATGTCAACTCGAAGTTCCATGCCGATGGCACCGGCAAGTGTACGACAAAACGGATTTACTGGAAACGATAAGAAGTACCCTGACCAACACCTTATTCTTGGGTCTGGTTTTCTGAACCCCGGGATATGTGTCGAACATATATAATCAAAGCGACATGACGAGCGGCAGGGAGGCAATCACTACCCCCTTCAACTACATCCGCAGTGCGACCATCATGTACGACATACAGTCGTGGACAAGCAAAGCCCACTAAAAAAATAGCTGACATAGCACTTCCTTTTTGAGTATCTGAAATGATGCGTATTAGTTAATTGAAGCTCCCGGTCAAATTTCAAAGAGATTTACCGAGCCGTTCTTGAGAAAATGTCTATTTAAGGAAATGGTCCCTGAAATTTTGACGAAAACCCTTAAAAGGAAATAGAAAAATCTGAAAAAATGCTTAATCGCTTCCTTTTGATAAATGGAGCGTGTCCACCACGTTTCAAAGGGTTTCATCAAGTGGTTGGCCCACAATAAAATCATGAAATTTGACTACACCAATGCCTCCTAAGAAGAAAGTCAAGCGCAACATTTCTGGTCTCCGAAATCAGTTGAAGCCCACGACAGATGTTTCTCACACGGATGAGCCAATCTGCGGCTCAGTAAGCAAGAGGATTTTACTAACCAAATTTCTGTTCTCGAAACTGTAATTCGGGAGGCTGGGCATGAGTGTATTTTCCTTCCGAAGTTCCATTGCGAGCTCAATCCCATCGAAATGGTGAGTCTCAATACTTTTCTTATTGCAAACTTTGTTCTAATTCTATTGTATAGTATTGGGGATGGGCTAAATACCGATATCGACAAGTAGACAAGAATACATTCCAACAGGCAAAAGATGCCGCCTCAGAAGCACTGAATGCTTGTCCCGCTGAGGTGATCCGACGATTTATCAACTGATCGTAGCAGTGGATGTCAGCTTATCGCATCGGATTGACAGGGGAGGCTGCCCAGTGGGCTGTGCGAAAGCAAAAAGGGCACGGCAGCGTTTCGAGGACCGCAATGATGCACTTACACGCGGTTCTCAACTAAATTTCGTACACTACATTGACCCCAAAAATTTGGCTGTTCCTGACAACTCGTGGGAAAAACTTCGGAGGGGGTGTTTTCGATGTGTTTTGGAAAACTGAATAAGATTCTGAAAAAATCTTGCAAATTCATCGAGTTTTCAGCCAGATAAGCAATTGGTGGACTTTGCTTGTCCACGACTGTACTCGCTTCAGGCTTTCCCAACAATGCTGTCTCGGATGTGATGGAGACGCTCCAGTTCCACCCATACCTCTGTGTTGCAGGCTTGCTGTTGGGTCTATGGGGCTTGAGGTATATCGGAGTGAAGAAGCCAAATCCCAACCACCTTCCCCATCCTCCAGGTCCCAAGGGACTTCCCATTCTGGGGGCCATGTTAGAAGTACCGTCAATGGCCGATAAACCGTGGCTGGCTTATGATAAAATGTTTAAGAAATATGGTGCGCCCTGGGTTAATATTTGAGGCTTGCGACTAATTTACTTACCAGGCGATATGGTATACTTCGAGGTTCTCGGCCAATGATTTCTAGTTTTGGGATCCTTGAAAAGAATAAATGATATATTAGACAAGAGATTGTCAAATTACTCAGACAGATTGATCATGCCTATGATGAAGCTGTATGTTCCCCTCAGCCCAAATGTTATTGTCCGAGCAGGCTAAATTGCTACATAGAATGGGTCGGGGTTGGACTATACCAAACATGCCTTATGGGATTATGTGGCGAAGGCACCGCCGTGCCTTTCATGAACATTTTCACGCGAACACCGTCCATAGATATCTACCGATCCAGGTGAAAGAAACTCAAGCCTTTCTCCGTCGGCTTCTCAAGACACCGCAAAACTTTATGCATCACATCCGACAGTAAGCCGTAATCGTTCGGATTTGATAGCCTGATCAATGTCTTTCCAGCATTTTTGGATCGACTATTATGAGTATCACTTACGGCCTACCAGTCTTGGAATCTGACGACCCCTATATCACTTTGGCTGAGGAGGTCCTGCAAGGCGCTTCCGAGGCTGGCATTCCGGGGACTTTCTTGGTGGATCTGCTCCCGTTCTTGAAATATGTGCCAAGCTGGTTTCCTGGTGCTGGTTTCAAGCGGAAGGCTGCTCATTATGCCGCCATAAATGCTGAAGTCGCGAATCAACCCTTTATAACTGTACAGACAAAATTGGTAAGCTCTTAGTTCCACATGACTGGCTAATCGGACAAGTTAAACATTGTATTTTTAGGCGGAGGGAACGGCGATACCTTGCATTCTGACGTCTTTGTTGGAGGAATTTCCCGGAAATGAAGAACTAGGCCGAGCGGAGGAAGAGCTTATCTCTCGAAATACCGCTGGGATAGCATACCTTGGTGAGCAACCATATCTTTGGATCTGAAGTCATGTTGTCGATCACTTGGAGGATAGCTGGAGCCGATACTGTTCGTCATATTTCCTCCGAAATTTCTTTTGAAGCGACTCACTCTTGATTAGACAGTTTCAACCACTCAAACCTTTTTTTTGGCCATGGCGATGCATCCAGAAGTCTTGCGAAAGGCACAGGCGGAAATCGATGCAGTCATGGGAATAAATCGCCTTCCAGACTTTAACGACCGCCCTTATCTGCCATACATAAACGCAATAATGAAGGAAACGATGCGGTGGCAATTGGTTCTGTTGGAATTAAAGAATGAACTACATTATATTTAC
>KN838773.1:53022-69708 GCA_000827195.1 Laccaria amethystina LaAM-08-1
TCATGAGCAGCTTACCAGATAACAGGCTTCAGTGATGCACTGAATAAGACGGGTGGTATGTTGGAACCTGCAAGTACCTAAGCTGCCCGAAATTGTGGACAGTCAATCTACATACATGTGTTAAACAGTCGTATAAACGGCACATAGCCACAACTTCAATAAGAGGACTACGCATTGTTACCAATGCCTGATCAGGGTGGAGCAGCCTTACTGACTAAGCTGTTGAATTTCATGAGCAGCTTACCAGATAACAGGCTTCAGTGACGCACTGAATAAGATGGGTGGTACGTTCGAACCTGCAAGTACCTAAGCTGCCTGAAATTGCGTACAGTCAATTTACCTACATGTGCTTAACGATCCAAGTACACAGTGCATAACAGTGATTTGGATACGACAGATGGCATATGATTGGCTGCCACTTGTTGAGGTGCAAGGATTTATGAGCGCCTTCTCAGATTAGCTGTGGTGAAGATCCCCTTAGACGGTGCATAGCAATCAGTTAAACATGATGATTTCCACATTGTTCCTTACATTCCAGTCAGCTGGAAAATTTCATGGAACACTTATCCATACCTACGTTCTAGACAGTTGGAAATTTTCATGGGAAGCTTGCCCGATTGCATGTTTTAGCCACGGCAACTGTTGACACGGTGTCCAAATCTAGTTAGGAAACTGGCTACAACATCACGCTCACGTTGACACAATCTCCCAAAAATACATCAATGTCGTGTGAACTTCACGGGGTACAAACGTTTCAGCCAAATGGCGGTGTAGTTAGAAAGGCGTTAAACTTATGGTGTCCGGCAATCGCCCCCCCTTGGCAACATCATTTGTCATCAGTACTCATACGGGTATGTATGTATGTTATAAATACTTCGACCCATTCCTCCAAATATTTTTTGCAAAATGCAGCACATTTTTTTTCACTCTCCTGGCAGGGTAAAATATTACTATAAAATAGATATGCAAAGAGTACATCTAAGACAGTCAATCTCTGAAACCCCGAATCAGTGATTCCGCAACCTTGGACCGTGGCTGGATTGAGCATTTGAAAGGTACGGGAGATCTGTATGTGAATGAACGAATTTATTATCCAAGTTCATCATATCTAGGAGAAAAACACATACGACAAAAAGCCGCTTTTATACTCCGCCTGCAGCTGTACAGGTTTTCCGAATTCATCAACGGGCGCGCTGATATTATATACTGCCAAAACGGATGAGACAACAGAATAGAGAGAGATATCGCCCAGGTGTTTTCCAGGACACATCCTAGAGCCCAGCCTTGAGTGACTAATTTTGATACTGATTTGCTCGCAATTACTCACCGCCTGCCAAAGCCAAAGACCGCAACTCCTGGATCTCTAACACTTGGGTCGATTTGACCGTTCTTGAGGTAGCGCTCCGGCCTAAACTCTTCGGGAGCTTCGAACACCTCGGGATCATGCAAAATTGACCTATGAATTACTTGTCAATGCTGAGCGTTTTTCACATCAACGCGCAACTTACCAAGGAGCTCCGATAACAACCGTACCTTTGGGAATAAAATAGCCGTCATATTCATCGTCATCGGTAGCCATGTGTGCAACACCTGTGGACTATGATAATTTTTTTGGAAACTGACATTGAACGAAGGACTCTAACCGAGGGGAACAGCCAATTGCCAACGCATCGACTCCTTAACTATCGCATCCACGTAGGGCAGGTGAGGGCGGTCGATGAAGTCGGGAAGGCGGTTCGTCCCGACGATGGCATCAATTTCCGATTGTGCCTTTCTCTGAGCTTCGGGATGCATAGCCATGGCCAAAAAAAATGTTTCGGTGCTTGAGAGCGTCTGATGGAACGTAAGTCACATCCGAAAGCAGCACAAAGATACGACGTACGGTATCGACTCCGGCTATCCACCAAATCATAAATTATATCGGTTTCCGTCCCACAATTTTGCTCACCAATATACGCTATCGCAGCAACGTTCCGAGAGATGAACTCTTCTTCTTCTCTGCCCAAACCGTCATTTCCAGGAAATTCTTCAAGCAAAGAGGTTAGTACACAGGGTGCAGCGGTTCCCCTTGCCTGAAGAAGTGAATTTTAAACATTGTCTATCGGCCAATGGTACAGAATGAATGGCTCACCATTTCTTTCTTTACAGCCTTGAATGGCAGATCTACAAGGTTATCATTCACTACAGCATAGTGAGCAGCCTTTCTTTTGAAACCAGCACCGGGGAACCAAGTTGGCACATGTTTCAATATTGGAAGAAGATCCACCAAAAATGCGCCTGGAACGCCGGCCTCAGTGAGGCCTCGTAATGACTCTTCAGCAATGGTGATATATGGGTCATCAGATTCCAGAATTGTCAGACCGTAGGAGATACTCATTACAGTGGCTGCGAAAGCACTGGAAAGATATTAGTTTAGAGATCAAATACGAATAAATATATCCCACTGTCGAATGTGATGTATGAAATTCTCGGGTGTAATGAGAAGCCGATGGAGGAAGGCCTGAGTCTCCTTCGTTTGGATAGGTATATATTTCTGGACGGCGTTGACATGAAAGTGTTCGTGAATTGCACGACGGTGCCGTCGCCACATGGTGCCGTAAGGCATCCGCACAACACTAAAAGTCCAACCCATCCTGTCCGACACTTTAGAAGTAGAATAAAACATATTAGTTGGGAGGGGAACGTACAACTCGAGCATTGAGCTCAGCTTCCTATCTGAGTAATTCGATGATCTCTTGTCAAATATATCGTTCGTCCTTTTCAGTGATCCCAATATCATAAATGGCTGGCCAAGGACTTCGAAGTATATGATGTCGCCTAGTAGACAGGTTAGCCAAGGGCGGCAAACGTTCAGAGCATGGCTGACCGTATTTTTTGAACCACTTATCATAAACTAGCCAAGGTTTCTGACTTAATGAGGGCACCTCTAACATAGCTCCCAGAAAGGGGAGGCCCTTAGGACCTGGAGGACGAAGAAGTCGGTTGGGATTTAACTTTCTCCCTCCAGTGTTCGTTAGACACCACAGACAAAATAGTAGCCCCGCGGCGGTAAGCCATGGATGAGATTGGGCTGTCTCCATGACCAAGAGTGCGGGACCGACAATGGAACTATGTATGTCGCAATACATTATGGAAGGGGGAAGTGCTTCAGCCTGGAGCTCGACATGGTGCTTTGGTTATTTTATAGTCGAGACTCGAGATTACACCTGTGATACAAGCGCTTTAGGGCTGTGACCTTATCGTTCATAAAAGATGTCGTCTTGTGATGCATGTCAGCTGGGAACTTGTCAACTCGACGTCGAAAAGTCCCATACCATTGAATTTGTCCGGGACCTGAGCTAGTGCCAGTGGGCCCGATAACGTTTTGATTTCAACGTAATGTGAGCTGACCTTGGTGTCGAGGCAACTGGATCGCGGCTATTTCAAGTTAGAGTGTGAGCTGCTCTTGCGTTTAAGATAAAATACAGAAAAAGCCAAGGAAGAGCGTACTGACGTTGTCAACTTTGAATTTGCATCATGATAACGTTCATCCCATAGCTCTATTTGATGATGCTTGGTTGCGGCATCCGATTCTCAGATCTCACAGGTTGCCTTTGCCCACATGTTATCCTGGGCCGGGCCCGCCTCCTTTTTTAAACCTTATCATATTGCGGCAAGAAGGCGACAGGTACTCACAAGCAGGCTCCGTCCTTGAAGGAAGCATCACTCGCCAGCGGAAATCCCGAAATCTATTTCTATGGAATCCTCAGCCGGAAAACTGGGTCAGGATTCATCTTTGACTTTAAGTGCTGACCTTTTCTTGGTTCCGCGGACGGGTTGTAGGTGCCCCTTTGAAGCGCTGATTGCCTTGTCAACGTCAAGCTGTTTAGGCCTGAAGTCTACCGTTCTCACGTCATTGTGTAGCATTGCGAGAGGTGTTCACGAGGTGTTCCCTTTGAAGAACCAAATCTGGGCTTTATCGATCACCTCATGGGTATTACTTCACGACTCTACCTCTGGGTTGGGGGGATTATCTTAGGTCTCTGTGCAACAAGAGTCATTGCATCTTCCAGGGCATCGAACCCGAAACGGCTTCCTCTCCCTCCAGGACCCAAGGGATACCCAGTCATTGGTAACCTTTTCGCGCTGTCGACGGACAAAATATGGCTTCTCTACGACAAGTGGTTTCAATTATATGGTGAGGGATCTCCTGCGTGTTGAATACCAGTGACGATTCAAGCGTCTCAGGGGACCTGGTCTACTTTGAAGCGCTCGGTCGGTCGTTCCTCGTTTTGGGTTCTTTGAAGAGGACAAACGATATCTTCGAAAAATCCAATTACTCCAGCAGAATCCAAAACCTTCCAATGTTCCTCGATCTGTAGGCTATTCATGGGCTTGAGTCAACGTATGCTCATTATGATTGCAGGATGGAAGCAGGATGGTCATTCGCGTTAATGCCATATGGAGCGACGTGGCGGAGACACCGCAAGGCATTTCATGAGTGCTTCCATCCAAACATTATACCCAAATATCAGCCTATCCAATTGGAAGCAACGAAGTCCTTTGTTCGTAGACTATTGGCTACGCCTGATGATTTCATGGATCATATCCGACAGTATGTTCCTTGCGTATACGGAGTCACCATATATTTAACCACAAATCGCGGAATAGCCTTTTTGCCAGCACAATCATGGACGTCTCATATGGAATCACAGTTTTAGATTCCAACGATCCCTATATGTCAATTGCGGAGGAAGCATTTGAAGGCGTTGTTGAAGCTGGAGTTCCTGGAGCGTTCTTGGTTGATCTACTTCCCATATTGAAATATGTTCCTAGTTGGTTTCCTGGCGCCGGCTTCAAGAAAAAGGCGGAGCGATGGAGAGTAGCTTTCACTAATATGCTCGAAAAACCATATCGAAGAGTCATTGAGGACTTGGCGAGAACAACGTCTCTTTCGCAAAGAATTGATTTGCTCATGGTAGAATTAGAAAGAAGGAAAAGCTCGGCCATCTGTACTTCAATCATTGATAGCGAAATTACCAGACGAAGGGGATCCAAAACGAGAAGAAGAGGCAATGGTCAAAGCTGTGGCCGCAGCGGCGTATTTTGGTAGGTCAGTTTTGCGAGTCCCTTTGACTTTGGAATTGACGTTTTGGAAAAAGGTGGCTCTGATACGGTGAGACCCCAAAGTCATTATTCAACAGGGAATTTACAATTTTATCATGGATTTCAGACGATTGCCGCTGTTCAAGCCTTCTTCTTGGCGATGGCCATGCACCCGGATGTACAACATAAGGCACAGGAGGAGATTGACACTGTTGTTGGTCCAGATCGGCTGCCTGATTTCAATGACCGGGAAAATTTGCCCTACATCAACGCTATAGTCAAGGAAACTCTCAGGTGGCATTCTATCGCTCCCATTGGTAAGGGTAACCACATCCCTTGAACTGTTAACCACTCACTAGGTCGTAGGTATCCCGCATGCATCCGTTGAGGATGATGAATACGATGGTTATTTCATCCCGAAAGGTACTGTTGTTATGGGGAACATCTGGTAAGTTCCTTGAGTTGAAGCACTGGTATCCATGAACACTTTCATGATTAGGACCCTGATGCACGATTCAAATGTCTTTCCGGATCCGCTAGAGTATAGACCTGAGCGCTACCTTAAAAATGGTCGTCTAGATCCAACAGTTCGCAGTCCCACAGTTGCAGCCTTTGGTTTTGGGCGCCGGTGAGTGACATTGGCCTGTCGCGGGCACAAACTAAAGAAGAGTCATTGCATTTTTTCCCCTGGCATTCCAGGGTATGTCCGGGAAGGTACCTCGGTGATAATTCTCTTTACGCGGCTGTCTCGAATGTGCTAGCAGTCTACAATATTAAACCGCCAGTTGACGGCGCAGGAAACGACATACTCCTCGAGGCAAACACCACTAGCGGGTTCTTATCGTCAGTCATTTTGCGATCAGATTCGTCATTTGCAGCCTATTGACCGGTAGAGTTCTCATTACAGATATTTTGTGCCTTTCAAATGCGTGATCGAACCTCGTTCGGGCGCTGCGTTGGCTTTGATTCAGTGTAGTGAATCCAGTCTTTGATATGTAGATGGAATTATGAAAGTTTTTAATGCCGTGGTGAACTATTTCGACAGCCGACCGATTGCTGTCCACAAGCAGATCAAGACTCGCCAATGAATTGCTGACTTTGCTCTAGACCCCGTTGGAGCCACTTTCACAGTGGCTCGCTTTGCGCTGAGTATGTTAACGTTGGGCCAGGGCCTTTCACCGTCGTCGTTGATTTCGTTGACCTTGACATCTTACGGACTGAACGCGTGTGTAACAAAAGTCTGTCATGTGACGAAGAAACCCTGGTACAAGTCTTAACCAACGTCTACCAACGTCTACTTGCAACTGTGAGCCCCTTCGTGGTACTCATACAGAACGTGCGCGATGATTTGCACAAGAACTGTGTTTCGATGCTTCAAGACGTTGGAAAGATGGGGTAATAAGATCACAGGAGCAGCAGGACCATACTTCGTTGCTCTGGCAGTATTTCTTATCAGCAGCGGTATTCTCTGCTTCTGTGAGTCGATTTCTTTCTAAAAGAAGAAAAAAGAGCTAATGGCTCTTGCGAACAGTCGATGTGATAGCCCCGTCACTCTCATTTCCAATAGTGACGATGCCGGTGTGCGTCCTAATCGCAGTGAACTTGGTGATGCACTACTTCTACGTGTGCACGATTCGCCCGGGATTTCTGGACGAGCCTCCACGGGAAGCGGGTACCAGCTTCTTATGGGCGCAAAAGAGAACCAAAAAAGGCGCGATGACGGGTGTGCGGTGGTCCTCTGGCGGAATTAGAATCACACAAGCCACTTCGACACGTTGTAGCAGGTGCAACAAGATCAGGCCAGAGGTGTGTTTTCTCTCTATAGTTCAGCGAATACGTGCTAACTTTGCCTTGCTGGCGCATTTGAGAGAGCACATCACTGCCGCATTTGCAACAAATGTGTTTTGAAGTTCGATCACCATTGTCCAGTGAGATCCCCGTTTCTGCCCCGTCTGTCTACCAACTTATGAAAGGCTTCAGTGTGAGTATACTCATCTTTTCTCCAAGGTTGGGCATTGAGATAGACGCCAGGGATAAACCAATGCGTCGGCCTTCACAACGAACGTCATTTCGTTCTCTTCATGTAAGTCCATTTCACCGCAGTATGATGAAACTCATGCTAGCTCTAGGGTGTACCTGGTCATTTCCACATTCTGCTTTAGTATTCTGGGATATCGACAACTGTTTGAGTCCCTTGGGGTGATGTCCGACGTAGGCTTCTGCATCTTTTGCAAATCCTCATCTGACGCCAAACAGGACTGGCATTACAACGTCCCCGAAGTCATGTACGCTATGATATACATCCTTTCCGTGGTCCTTTGCCTAGCTGTTGGAGTTATGCTGGCGTACCACCTCTGGAGTATCGCCTCGGGAGAATCATCGGTCGAGGCCCAGGACCACGAAGAATATCGCAGAAAAGCTAAGGAGCGGGGCGAAGTAAGCTTTTGGCTGCACTACCTACTCCAAGCTTATGTTCTTATTAGACTTTTATCAATTCCTACGATCTCGGGTATGTCTCTGGGTGATGATCGCTAGTCCCTTTTCGAAATCTTGTTTCGCAGTATATGGAAGAACGCGCAACTCTTTTTCAACGTTTGGGACAACGGATAGTAAGTCTCGTTCAATCACATCCCTTCAAGGCCCTCACAATCTACCTCTTAATAGCCCTCTATACACCCTCATATTGCCGTTTCGTATAAACCCCTACACAGATGGACGTTCCTGGGCACGTCGCGAAGGCTATGACCGACATCACGGGCTAAGACTAGGAGAAGAATTGACTGACGAAGAAGATGACGCGGACGACTACTAGTAAGGACAATCAAGGGACCTTTGTACTACCACCTCTTGGTCATCTTACCTACATCCTATAGTGAGTTCTCCTACCTCCACTGTTCTCGCCCCTCCTCCCATAAAGTATCCTATGATGATATCTGCCGGGGCCAGATGACGCTCTAGAGGAGTCCTTCATGTCTCATGAAGTATTCTCTGGGAGTAGAACGATCTATGTCCGGCTTTATCTCCGCGATTGCGGATTACGCTTTCTGACCGGTCTTTGCTTGTATGGGTTGGGGAAGACATCATCTTTCCATGACTGATGTTTTCTTCCAGAATATCTCATAGCCATATATCATGGAACCGCTTCTTATCCTTGGGAAGCTAGGATATACGAATACATTCTATGACCCAATGCAAAATGCAGCGTGAACTATTGCGTTACTCATTGTGGTACCGATCCGCAGCTGCTGTATGCAACGTAATAATCGACCGACGCAGACTACGCTCGTTCTTGGTGAGCTCATCCATACGACGGAATTGATATGGAGGACACATACCTTATCTGATCATGGTAGTATTCCTGCAACTCCTTATAGCGAGCATACCGGTGTCGTCGATGGATGAGGGTGAGCAGGATGCATATCACGATCATGGCTGATACATCCTTTAAATGCTAGTTGGCGACGGAAGGATAGCGGGCGCACCTGCAAGTATTGAACCCATCGTCAGCCCCCACTGCCACGGCGCTACGCGTAGGGGTGTCTCCGGAGGTTCTACACAGACTTTCGCTGAGTTGCAGTTTCGCTGAAAATCGCCTATGAAAGCCGAATAGAAAGAAAACGACAAGCTGAACATACCTCTTCGCATTCAGAGTCAAGCTCACATGCCATCCCTACGGCTTTAGTCCGGTGACAGACCGAAGACCCCGGATCGCAGTAGAATTGAGGTGAGCGGCAGTTGTCTCTTGTGACGGTGAACATGTATTGCTCGTCATTTGGACCGGTGTCGGTGTAAGTCGTGTTATCTACGATGCAGCTCTGCCCGAGGGTGATGTTAGCGTACCTGCAGGTGACTCTTTCAACACCGGAATGCAACGACTATGAAAGCCCAACTTTTACGCACATACAAGTCGACTTTAAACAAATCGAACCGTTATAGTTCTGATAACTCGCCAAGTCCTGCCAATCCAGCGGAGGTAAGCACTGTTCGTCGCGGTTCGGCTCACAGGGTGCCCCTACGGTAACCAAAGGTCGACATCCACTGCCGTCGTCTGGGCAGAACAATTGTTGAGGACAGAGGGGCGGCAGTGCTTCACCAGGACCGTATCCGAATGGGAACTCGTCGCGTCTGCAGAGGCGGGGGATACACATTCCGTTGATTGGAGAGGAGCAGAAGGTGTGGTCGGAACATTGGGATATGAGTTTGTGGGTGGAGGGATCGAAGATGGTGTTGTTTGAGGAACAGGTTCCTGTGTTGTTCATTGATGATAGAGCGGTTATGGATATGGTGTGGAATGAAATGGTTAGGAAGAGGAATTGGAGAAGGTACGCCATGGGGTTGTGGGCGCTTGGTGGACGTCCGTCAACCTAAGTCGTTATGGGAGGAACGGAAATTCGTGTCAGCCACTTTCACTTTCCATTTAGTCAGAGCGTAGCATTTATCAAAAGTACACCGTCTCCGACAAATTTTGCATTTCAAAACAAATAGGCTAAAGTCTGCTTTCTGAGAAGAGATCTTGATACGTCTCAGCTTCAGCTGGCGTTCGCCATTCATTCTCAGGGAGGTCATCACTTGAACTGGCTCAATTGAACACAACTACGCATGACGACACCCCGATAGAACTTGGTCTGAATAATGGAGTGAACCCGAAAACATACAAGGTATCGCATAACGGCCCAGAAAATGCTTGGTATCGCATAGCGTCCCAGCGATCACTCGGTATCGTATGCAGCCCCCGCAATCGCTTAGTATCGCATAGCGTCCCAGCAATCGCTTGGTATCACATAGCGAGCGGCCCGAGCAATCATACGTAGAACGAGTCACGGTCTCCCTTTGGCTGCAAGACCTCCAACCTAACAGCTTCTTCATGCAACTGCCTCATGAATTGACAAGAGGCGTAGACGGCCACTGCAACGTCCCCAAGTAAGTAACAGGGAGCGACTGGGTGTTCATTGTAAGTAGGCGACAGACCATTGCTCTACGTCACGGTGAATCTAAGCGGTGTGTACGCTCCGTCCAATATCAACGGAACACAGTTGAAATGACAATTGCTTGTACTATGAGCAGGAATTGGGGTAGTTGGGTGGTGCGTACGTAGTGACACGTGGAACGCCGGGAAGGAATAAAATAGTTAGCGAAGTTCAAATAGTCGCCAGAGGTCAACGCGAGGCCCAGATCGATAGGCATCATTCTAATTTTTGTTCAACTTCAGTCATCGCCAGGGACGGAGTGGACCGTCGACGAGAAGGTTATCGAGTAGCTCTGAGCTTCGGTGGAAGAGAACGACAGAACAGCCACACGGCTGGGCGCAATCGATCAGACGATCGCTGTATGAGAGGTTTGCCTGCGGCCACTGGCCAGGGGGTGATGCTGGATCCACGAGCTTGGTGCAGACACTATCTCCTTGTTAAGCCGGTGCATGAAGGGGTACAAGTGGACGGGCTGAGCGGATCATGGTGGACCTTGCAAAGACGGGGCGATCACCGAAGAGCTGGGGTTTGCACTGGTGTTGTGGAACCAGAATCTGAGTTACGAAGGAGGACGGTCAGCCAGGCGAAAGACCGGATAGATGCAAGATGACAAGGAACTTTAGAAGCTAGGGAAGGGAGAAGGGTATACCGAATGAATAAGTGACGCAAAAGCTGATAACTCACCAAAGGAGAAATGGGCCGTTATCCCCACTCTCCAGCTCTCGGACTCAAGCTTGCGATCAGGCGGACCGCAGTGACCTAAATTATTCTGTGAGGAATTTGCCGTGGCTGCTGGCGAAGAGGTGATGCTGGCTCCACAAGCTTAGTACAGAGGCGGCTTAGCTGGGTGGATTCCACCAAGGCGATATTCACTTCGCCGGCCGATGCACGAAGGGGTCAAGTGGCCGAGTTGTACGGTGGACGCGAAAGGCGGTGCGATCACTGAAGTTAGGAGAGTTGGGGTTTGCCGGTGTTGTGGAATCAGAACCTGAGTAACAGACGAAGGCGATCAGTCGGGCGCAAAAGGTCAAATGAATGCAAGGTTATAAGGGGATTCGGAGGCCAAAGTAGGAAGAAAAGCACGGAGGTAACGAACTTACTGAAGTCAAAATGTAAGCTCTCCCCACTCCCTAGCTCTCCGGCTCGAGCTGGCGTCTCTTCCTTCTAAAAGACAGGCGGACGACCGTGACCTAGCGTAGCTTGTGGAGCTTCTCCAGCGCCTATTGGCGTCATCGATCTGGGCATCGTTAAAGACGCCAGGCAGGCCGCTGCAATGGAAAGGACGATTAGGGCAGGTGCTGTCGGCTATGGCAGGAGAAAACCGACGGTCAACTTGAAGTAACGGTGTCTCCTCCATCCACATGCAGAGTGGTTTCGAGTGGGTAGCTCTCGGGGTTTGCAGATGGCAAGCAGAACAAAAAGGTTCCGCGAGGAAAGGCTTTGTTTGCAAGCCTGTTTGCAATGTAAGCATTCAGTGAACGTCGCAATTTCAAGATTCTAATTGTCGTACCAGTAGAAACCACTGGTTCGCTTAGGATTGGCGGGCCTTCAAGTTGTAGGCTCCAGAAGCACGATGCTCGTGAACGACGTTACTAGAAGACCAGAACTGGGAAATTTTTATCAGTATAAATCGAGAAAAAGACTAGTGGGAGCAGGCGGGGGGACTACTGCAAGCTTTGTAGCGGCAGAGGGGATGACAAGGTAAGGTAGAAAGGGAAGGAGATCCAATGGAAGGAGGTGCTTACTCAGAACTGATGCACTCAGACATTCTTGCAATGAAGGCGAGAGCGCGTACGATAACTCTTCGCTTTTGAATTTCAACAGCTTCCCACTCTCTAGTACACGTTGACGATGGTGGCCTTGGGATTTCGTTTCTATCTTGGGCAGCAACGGGAGGTCGGGTAGGAATGTCCAGGCGACAGTAGTTGAACGACGCAGTGAGGGAACAGTGGTGACTCGTGATGAAAACCCGTTCGAAGAGGAGGTTCGGAGGCTGGGTTAAATCATGGCCACTGGGAGATTTGAAGGACCCTTGGATCCCCACTGACGCCGGCCGAACGAAGACAACACCGACGATTCTTCAGGTCGAAAGACTCATGGGGGAATCAGGTTCAGGTCGCTCTTTGTGGTCACCCAGATGGGTGTAAAGATGTGGGGGAGTGCTTTGAAAGGATGGGTGGGGTGGGCAGTCCTGTTTGAATGGGGAGGTGGTTCACAGGGTATCACTCTTGGAGGTGTAGATGTGTTTAGCGTTGGGGTCGTCGATAGATGGAAAAGCTTTTTGGAGAGCGGGGTGGCCGAGTGGAATTGTCGAAGTGAAATCAAGTGAAAGTCAAGTCAAGTGAAATAAAAGAAATGAGCTGTGACATATGCAATCATGCTTCAGGTAACAAGAACTTGTACATTCCAAACGATCTCATCAGTACAGTACTCAAACCATAAACCCACCCCGCCTCTATGAAAAGTGAATATTGCTTGGAAGATTGTTCTAAGCGACAATATCAAACTTCCCCCAATAATTCTCTGATTTTAGCACGGAAGCCATCCCGGTCCAACCTTCGGTTGTTCTGCTGCAAGGCTGACCGACAGGAGTTGTGGTTCTGTTGCACGTCATGTGAACGTTCGTACGCTTCAAATGCCTCTTTCAACACCTCCCAGTTCGCCGATCCAGCCAAATCAGGCTTCAATGTGAAGTGGAAAAGCGACTTTAATACCAAGATGAGGTCTATAGTGTAGGCCATGATCAAGCGTTCGACAGAAGGTCTTTGAAGAGTTCGTTTGTCAATCGACTTCCAGAGCAGATAAAAAGCTAAAAGCCTACATATTATCCAGGACAGCGTCTGAAACCCACTTTACGAAGAAGTAGGACAGCCCTAAGATTGCGATCGGAGGTACAACAGGTACAGATGCAGCAGTGACCAGGGTGACGAACTGAGAAATCCGATCCAAGTCTGGAGGCCTACAAAAGAACAGTTGAAACGCAATTTAACCTTTTTCATGAAGTTCACGCATACGCTGCGGAGGAGGATTCCTCTTGAACATCTTGGACGAGATACAGCATCAGTTGCTTGAAGTCAGCGCCATTTAGGATCTGGAGATATTAGTACCTGTCTCAGCACGACTCGCCAGAACTCGCTTACTTGATGCCCATTCCTCAAATTCCAACAGTCAACAATATCCTTGTGGACGTGGGCAAGACATTCCCGTAGCAGCGTTTTCCCAACGCCAGGTACAGTTCCGGAGAGAGCAAGATAATAGTCTAGTGAACGAAGCAAGAATGAAGTTAACAATTCGACAGAAACGAGCACCGAAAACCCCTACAACTGACGCCTTTGCTATACGTATGAAATACGTGAGGGCATTAAATGGTTGAAGAACGATGCAACGTACTCGATACATGCATCAATCTTGACTGGCAGGCTCACTCGTTGTGCGATTGCCCACATCAGCCATGCGTCATTTTTGAGCCGGTCTTGAACAACATTGCGAGTGATAAGAGACAAGTTTGACAAATTATCCTCGTATCCAGGATCGACTAAATAGGACAGCCAATACGGTAAATACATGTGATAGAGCGGAACCCACCCACTTGAGACCTCTGCGAATGGAGGCATGGTGGTGCCGAGCTTCTTCATGGACCGTTCAAGAGATTCCACGCAGACTTGCAGCGCCTTCAATGCATCTGCCTCACCTTGCTGTTTAGCGGCTTCTGGTGTCATTTTATTGTCTTTGCGTTTCAATTGCATTATCTTCGTCTCCACCAACATGTCGTATTGAGTGAACACAATTACGAGAGGGACTGTGGTCGATAGCATTATGTCCAAGTGGGATGAATGATTATATCAAGAAACGTACTTGCTTTTTTATGCGCGAGCTGGACTAATTTCTCGTCCCCGGATTCGAATACTCGACTTCCTGCTGTTGGCGTCTCCGTACAAAGCCTAGTAGGTTGTTAAGCTCGGAGGACAGCCAGTTCTCGTGTACTGGCTTACCAAATTGCATGAATGCGATCCTTCAATTCCTCCCGGTCGCATCTTCGTAAAATAAACTCGTTCACAGTATTGAAAGCAGAAGTGTCCCCAGGTTCAAATCCTTTCGAGTCATGCAACACGAAGGATCCATTCTGCTCGGAGACAAATTCTTGCTCAATATCCGCTTCTCCTGGTTTGAATTGCGAAACACGCTAAGCACAAGTCAGATGTTCGTGATGAGAGAGTCTGGATCGGATCATTTTGTAACATCTTACGGCTTCGTCGATCCCAAATACATGATTGATCAAGGAAGACTTCCCGACGCCTGACTGTATATGTACGCAAAATTTGATCAGAAATCGATGATGATTGTTATTGCATTAAAAAAAGCTCACCCGACCAACACAAAGAATTCGGAATCTGTGGGCGACCAATTGCTCAGAAATAGGCCTATGATCACAAAAATTACTAGCTTCTGAACTGTCTTGAGAATGTCTTCAACGGTGGACTCGGTGTGCATGGTAAGGAAATGCAATTATCATGCGGAGCAATATTGATTCGGTCAGGGTGCTCGAGGATATGTGTTAGGGCGTGGTAGGAATGCTGTCACTCCTCCAAGTCACCGTCTTTATAACCCCCAGGCCAGAGATGACCTTATGAGGCACATGGATCACACTCGGAAGCTTTCAAACATCTATCACATTGCTCCCCACCAATATCCACATGCACCGCTCGGTTTCACGAGAAGCAGATTGGCTTGTGCGGGATTTTCGAATCGAGTTGCTTGCGAATCGTGGACTTGCGAAATTAATGCGACAGAATAATCAGCTGATGGAATCGAGCGAATGAAATTCGACAGCTGATCAGCGGGAGGCTTGAGGTCGAGGCTTGCAACTTTTTAGGTTGGTTGACTGTCACTTGCCACGACTTGAGAAATGTAGAGCAGCTTTACGAGTGAATTTCATCCGGAAGTGGGAGCCATGTGTACCAAATCTGTACACTCGGTAGCGTCAGCTGGACAAGTTGTGATAATGCGAAGGGACGGAGAAAGAAATGGTATTGATGACAGGCCTCATTGCGTTCATCTCCGTTCTTATCGTGTGTAAAGGTCCTTCCACACACTCCATCTTCTATCTTTGGTCGCCTTTCTGCGAACTTGCTTGCACCGCCATTCACGAGCCCTGACCTTGCCACATACGATAGGCGGAACACACGCACCACCAATATTGTCGGACAGAGAGTGCGAATGGTCTGGTAGGTAGGTAACAGTCGAGGCATGAGGGGGCAGGCGGTGGAAGAAGCTCAGGCGTGAGACAGGGGGTAAGTAGTGCGAGGAAGTGAGCACTCCTTGCAGCACACGAAAGCGGAGATTGAAACTATTCCAGGTGAACAGTAGAAGTGGGATCACATCCGATCGATAGGCTTCTCTCAATCGCTCTCTCTTGTTCCCCTTACTTTCAACTTTTACCTTGGTGAACAAATGAAGAAGCCAGATCTCAAATTCCGGGTCCTTATAATCGGAAGGGCAAACGCAGGGAAGACTTCAATCTTAAAGAGGGTCTGCGATACCACGGAAAGTCCAGAAATCTACCGTAACCTCGGGAGGGGAAAGCGCGAGCGGGTATGTAGTTATAGCTAGCAGCACTGCCGATCTTATCATCCCCTTAGGTTCAACTGGACTCCACCACGGAGGTTCGTCAGTCGCTCAGTGGCACCTTGCTGGTTATGCTGATCTCTGAAGCTAGCGTGGCGAGCATAACATCACCGACGAACTCACTTTCACAAAACACGATGGGTATATTTTCCACGACTCCTGCGGATTTGAGTCCGGCAGCGAAGAAGAGCTGAAGGTCGTTCAAACATTTGTTCGTGAGAAGTCGACAGAGAAGCGACTGCGTAATAGATTACATGCAATATGGTTAGTCCGTTGCTCGGGTATGTGCGTGACTGTAGCTTAACGGTGTTCTTTCAGGTACTGCATACCAATGGACAACCGACGGCCATCCCTAGATCTGAAGTATTTCAATGACGTCTGCCCAGACAGAAACGGTAGATCATAATGAAACGAACCTTTATGATTTAGGACTCATATCGCCTGCTTCGTAGTCCCTCTGATTGCGGTATTCACCAAGTACGACCAGTTCAAGGATAATATTGAGATTCGTCTGAAGCGTGGCGGTGGTACTGATTGGGAAACCAAGGCACCTGCGGAGGCGGAACGAGTTTTCCAAGAGGAATATCTAGGCAAAGTCGGGGGAATGCCGGATTTTGTGCGCTTAGAAGGTGAGGTTCCAGAACACAGTTCAGGATTTACGAGCTGATATTCATTGCGAAGGTATGCATGAAGCGGGTAAACGCTGCACTGAACTTCTCGAAAAGACGGCAAATGCATTGAATGACAATGTTGTCACCGTCATGCTTTTGGCAGTGCAAAGGGGAAATCTGGAACTGAGCGTAAGCTTGGCAGTAAAAAAGTGAGTGATGGTGTACAGGGTAGGAAAAGGCCTGATGCCTGGCGTAGGGCCGGTGCCAAGTTGAGAGCTGGGATCGAAGACAGTCAAAGAATTATCCTCCAATGCTTGAAGTTATTTCCTTATATGTGGTACCTTGTGGGTGTTGCCCCTGGTTTTCCTGAATTACTGCGTGCTGACGCCTCTCTCGCT
>KN838774.1:0-19913 GCA_000827195.1 Laccaria amethystina LaAM-08-1
AGCACGGCTATTAAAACATTCTCAAATCACACCCCATTACCAAAACCATTACAAGCCTTAGGGCTACAATAATACAAATTTGTATTAAAAATTCGTAAAGACAAGTCAATAAAGTGAAATTCTATTATACAAAACATTTGGGTATTTTCTAATACCTTGAGACCCCGAATTCGAAGCATTTGTGCACGTACCGTGAGCGATAGTGTGTTTAAGGTGTTTGTGAGTGTGTGTGTTGTTGTTTGTTGCTCACGCATCAATTCAGCGCGCGCGTGTCGCACGGTTCGCTCTCCCGCATGTAACGAGCTTCTCAACGTCGAAGTTGTGAGCAAGACGGGGGTTAACGGGCAGACTTACGTTCAGCGTGCGCCTCACGTTTCACATTCATTTTGTTTTCTGACTTTACTTGGGGAATTCGAAAGTGACGGGATGCATCAACGCCGGCACGCTGGATAGAATCAACACCGACGACGCTGGTGGGCAATACGATTCTAGCGGCGGTGATGGCGGATTGGGGAATCCCCGGAATAGCGTATGCACTGGGTGCGTATCACTCACCTTCTGCCTATTCCAATTTCCGATATTTGGAGAGCTAACGTATCAGGGCAGGTATAATCACTACGTGGAGCTCCTCGAACCTCGCGGGCCGCGCGCTTGCATTAGATGTTGTATTGATCCAGCGGATTGTCCTGTCACCATGGGTGAGTTTACCATTTGAACTTCGATGTTATGGGTTAGATTAAGGCCCTTGAATGTAGACACTTCCGGGTGCCCTGCTGTTATTCCGGGAAATTACTTCAATTGCGGATAATAAAGGCTTGGGTAGCGATTACTTGAGCGGCCACCTCGAGTTGGACTTTGACGTGTCTTTCTTCTACATCGGACCTTTCATTCCTTTAACTTTTTTGTAGAATTTTGTGGACTCTCTTTTGCTGGCCTCTCTACATGGCTATAGCGGGTCATTTTTTGTGGATACTTCTTGCCTTCATATTCAGTGTTCACTGAAAGACCATCTTTTTGTTGTTGGACTAACGAATTGTCCTCCTGCTCACCAATTTCTCTTCTTCGACCTTCGAGTTTTACTTTGGTTCTGCTAATCCCTCACCATTTTTTTTCTTCCTTTCAGGGGGCTTCCGTTTTCCATCAAAGATACTTCTTTCAAGACAGAACAACTACGATTTCATGCTGGGGCTTCGAACCAAGACCACCGCCTACAGCAGGATCCTACTTTTGCCACTACGCGCTGGTGTTTCTGCCGTTGGTTGATCTTTGAATTGGGCTTGGCCGAGACGGCTGCACTCTCTGTACAGAAAATTGTTCAAGTGCGATCATGCTTCTTCCGTAACCAAGGACGGCCCACCATTCCGTGTGTTCTTCATCATCGACAGTCCGGTTCGCCGTTCGCAAGGTGAGCATGAATTGTCTCGCTTCTACTTTGAATTATGCCAGTTCAATCACTTACTTTTAAACGCGCGTAGGGGAGGCTTCGAAAAGTCGGTATTGGAGTGTTTACTACTACAATGGCGAACCTCCCGCCTGGCAGACGCTGGTACCACAGCTTTCCAGTTCACCACTTATCTAGACCGATCCTGTCTCTTCCGTGTCAAGTGCTTTGGAAGTTTCCAATTCAATCCCTTATCTTCCGCCTCGATCTTCTCATCAGAAAATTTGACACGAGGTGAGTTCTTTGACAGCTTGCTCGTTCATACCCTTTGCCAAGGACCAATCATCTGACGCCGCTGGGAACTTGAGGGAAATAGCACGCTCTGTCGTTCAGCCACAAACTATAACATGTGATGACGATGAAGACGGAATCGTCTTGATTGAGGTTTTTGCTACTTACAGGCCACATGTCCATATATCACTTTTAGAAGAGCAACAATGGGGATAATGTGTCCCATGGGCCATCACCGAAACAAGAAGCCATCTATAAAACGCCGCCTAGTTCGATTGAAACTCACAAGACAGAAACAACTTCCTCGTAGTGTTGCCGAAGTTCAGTTCAGTCCAGTTCTTCACCTCTTTTTGAGAACTGAGAACTGAACTGACGAGCTCCAGGCAGAACTGAGGACCGAACAGGACTGAACTGGTAAGAACCGTTCTTCCCCGTCCAGTTCCATTCAGTTCTCAGTTCGAACTGCCGAACTGGCAAAAATTGGGCAGGAGGTTGGTTCCCGCCCTACTCTTAGCTTCAACAGTGATGGGACTTGCAGTGGGTAAAACATAATAGTCTATGTAGATGAACTTTGGGCATAAAATCCCGAAAGTGACATGTATTCATTGCAGGTGAACATTCGGGAATTGGGGGTATGGTAAAAAGTGATAGAGAGCAGGCAAAATGGATCTCCACCCCCCCAGGTCTTGCATGCGCCGTAGCCACTGCTTCGTTGCTCCCAACATCGTCACTCTCGTCTGTGGGTGTCTTGGAGTAAATTGAATAAATATTTTCCTCGTCGTCGCTCATCTATGGTGTCAACGAAAAAAAGTTCGAGGTTGTTAGCTGTACTTAGCACGAAGTCCTTGTCCTTCCTATCTTCAACTCTTAGAGTCCCACAGTCTCCAAAAATCTCATCCCGGTCATTCGCAGTGTCGTCGATGTTGTCATCTACGTCGAGATTGGCTTGTTGTGTTGTTTGGTTGTCATGCAAAGAAGGTTTGCTTGACAGGTGTTGACCAAGTGTTGACGGACAATCTTTGAAACTCCGAAAACACAACTCAATTCTCGCAAACGCAGCTCTCGTTCAGCAGTTTCCCAGCCAAATTTCAACAAAAAACATGGTATGTTCAGTTCAGTTCGAACCGGTTCGAATACAGTTCTCAAAATTTCTCTCATGCCCGAACTGCGAACTAGAACTGACCGCCCAAGCCCGAACCAAAACTGGAACCGTAACCGAACTGTCTGTTCGGTTCTGCCAGTTCAGTCCGAACTGACGGTTCGGAACTGAACTTCGGCAACGCTACTTCCTCGATGTCGTTCCACCCATTGCCCAATAAATGGTACCGGCTCACCAACCTATACACGGGCGAAACTTTGTCCTTGGATGTCGTTAACGACAAGGGCCCCAACTCATCTGGTACATTGCAAATGGCAGCCACAGGGAACTTCTCTGGCCAGTTCTGGCGTTTCCAGCCCAACCCGGCTGGATCTACGTCCACATACGCTCTTTACACCCAGTTCCTTGGAGAAGGGAAGCGTTTGGATGTATATGGCAACGATAAGACCAAGCCGCACTTGGCGGCTGCTGGGAATTATTCGGGGCAGATTTGGACGGTGACTCCGTGGGGCGATGGCACCTATAGGTTGACGAATAGTTTTTCGGGGAGCGGTTTACACTTGGATGTGTATAGCGATACCAAGGTGCCGTTCTTGGGGGATGGAGATCACAGTGGCCAACACTGGCGCATTACGCCTTTCGTCAACTAACGATGTCGTCCTGGTTGCTAGGTATGTATATCGCTCTCTCATTATAATTATCTGTAATCTGATGAAATATTGCCTTGACAGGTAGTGGCATGGGCATGTGTAGCTGATTTGAAGGCGAAAGTTCTCGTAGAACACTATGCATCGATGCTCAAATAAGACTATAGCAAAATTGCATTTCCCTGATCGATATCTTTATGAACGAATTCCCAGTGAATCCCTCATTATATACACAGACTTTTTTTTAGGTTGAGCGATACTCCCAAAAACACTCCTGGTAGTGGCTGTGTCGGCATTGCACCAGTACCGACAGGTTTATCACACGTGGGAGCATCTTCACCTCGGACTGACACCAAACTGCCTAAGTGTTGGCTAAACGACCGACACAGGAGCCCAGATGCCCACTATTACTTTCAAAAATGATCCAATGTAAGGGGAAAGTGACCTTTATGCCGCCTGATATGCGAATCATGCAAGCCAATGCGTTTCCCCCAACGCCAACCAACCTCTGATGCTCTTTTGAAGCTATTACCGCTTCGACCAGTTATATATAAATCCAGCTTCAGCGTTGTGGGGTCGAAGCGTATAATGATCATGCAGAACGTCCTGTACGGAATTCATATTTTCAGTATTGGTGAGTCGTTTCGGTTCCTAGCTGGAGACATCCTCAATCTGTCGAATTTCCTGGTGTAGCTGGGAAGAAACGATCGCCTCACGCTTTAGCCGCCTCTGCCCGCTTCACATAACTGTGCTCATCCTCTACACCTTCCAGATATGGGCATCTCTGCCGTATCAGGTTAACTGTTGCTCCCGCTCTTTACCTGTCTTCCTCAAGCTGTGGCTTACACAAAGGGCCTTGCCTCTTCCAGCTACGGTATTTAATAGAAAGGACCATTGACCCGAAGAATAAGTAAGATACTATCATTTTCTTGACTTGACGAGCTCTCAGCTAACTTAACAATCTTCAATTTAAGAAATGTCCGATTGCAAGCAACGCGCTTTTCTTTACCCACTCTTCATCTGCATATACATTTCATGCGCGTTCCTACGTGAAACGTTGACCTTCATCCTCCTGATCCTTCTCCCCCTACATTTTGAAAGAACCAAAAGGGTCAGTAGGTGGATTCCGAATCAAGGTACGTGGATCGGAGAGTCTCGAGTTGTCTCCACTTACTCTGTTCAGCGCGCAGCCCTAGCTGTCGCTTCGTTCATATCTGGTTTTCTAATTGACGAAGCCAATTTAGGAGCGTCTTTGAAATGTTGTCCATTTATCGTGCCTTTACTTGTTTGATACATCCATCACCCAAGAAATGCCCTCCAGCTCCAAGATTGGTGTCTAGGCCTACACTCCAATCCTGTGCTCAGATAAGTAATAGCTGGTATCAAACCCTCCCGAAAACGTCAGTAGGCAGCATTAGGCCTCCAGAGTTAATTTACATGCTGCCAGTGGCATTACATCCGATCAACCTCTTCCGAACCTTGCATGGGAATGAACTTCCGAAATGCGGCTATTCGGCAGGCTTTCTGCATGGCTTGAGCATTACCAGTTTTCACGCCCCGGTACTGCTGTAGATTTGCTCAACGCCAAAGATACAGCCACTCCTGATCAACTTGGATCTGAACGCAGTGGACAGCGAGATTGGTCGTGCTCTGCAATGCTCTAAACACCTGGCATGTATATGTGCTTTGACCCTGTAACCCTCCAATTCACTTGATCAATTGACCTTTCTTTTCTGTTTTGCAAAAGGCAACAACAGGTCTGGTTCAACTTCGAACATCATCCGTCACAGAAACGTCCAATTGCTCCAACACCCTGGCCGGCGGATCACACCTGGGAGCCGTCTTCGGGATCAATAATGACTTATTCGTCATGCTGTGCTTCCATTTCGGCGTTTTTTTGCATACCACCAGACGGACCATTCAAGTTGCCGACGTCAAAAAAATTAAAAGAGGACGACCACCATGCTTTCTCCTCCATATAACCCTCTTTCCGCCACCCGACCCAATACAGAACAATGGTGGTTTCTAACAACAAAATCTGCAGCCTACCGATCGAAATTCTGCATGACATAATTGCATACCTCCCACTCGTCGACGAAATTAGGTTGTCGCGGACTTGTCGCCTCCTCAATGATCTTTGTATTCCAGTGGTGTACAGGCAGGTTAGCTTCAACTCGAGGACCACGTCCCAGGCGGTGAAATGCTACGATGTTATCACCCACAGTGATTTGGTGGCGAGATCCGTGAGGAAATTCACGCTCAATCTGTACGTTTGAAATTCTTTCAGCATCCCATTCGGATGATGTCCCTTACTATTTGAAAAGGACTGGCAAACCAACGGCATGCGAGTTTCGTTGGCACATTTGTTTGGATGCTCTCGGAAAAACAGCATCGTTCCTGACCAGCCTTTGTTTGGTATCTTCCGGAAACTTGGATGGGTCCTCAGAGATCATGAAATTTACCTTCCCTCGACTCCGCGAATTAACGATGTCCTTTCCTGATGTTATAAGCTTTACGCAGTTTGTCGACAATCATCCTCGTTTGGTGCACCTTTCCGCCTTCCTCAACGACCCACTACCTCCTCGCCTCTCCTGCGAACCCCTTCCGGTTCTACTTCCAATGCTAGAAACGTTCACGGGATCTGCCCAACTGGTTGCTTTAGTCGCCCGAGGATCCAGAATCTTCCGAGCAACTATTATGTGGGATATAGGGTTGGATGTTAGCTCTTCGGATTATGAGCAAATTTTCAACACGCTGTCCCAGTCGACTGTTCCACTCACTCACTTGGAGTTTAATATGGTGGGTTTTGGTCCGCAAGCTTTTGCGACGATGGCACGATCGCTAAAAGCTCTTGAACAACTTAAATTTCGGAATACGCATCATCACAACCCAATTAACTCGAGGTTATATGATGTGAGTGACACGGCACATTTCTTTGGAAATGCTGATACTCAAACTCTGTCACTTTTTAGGTGATTTATACTGGAATCGAATCAATTCTTCCCGAGATGAAGTGTCTCGTACGGATAGACATCATCGACGACCTAGGTCTCATCGACCTCGATACTTCGCTCGAACAAATCGAGATGCAATATAGGATGTTATCACTCTGGTCAGCTCTCTGTAACACGTTGGAAATTTGCACCATGCCTCGTAATTGTTTTACATTTTCTCTTTGGCTTTCAACCCTAAGTTCGTCGTAATAGCTCGCATAACCTGGGGTCGATTCAAAAAAAGTGGAAGGTGGATTTCTGATTTGGAAACCAAAGTGTCATCTACGTGGATGACAAAACATTGCAAGGATATACCTGAACTGTTAGGCGTTCAGAGGTATTGGGAAGATTCGCGTGGATCCTCCGGCGAGGTAAATCTTGCGCGCCTTCTTCGGGGCGACTATTGGAAGGATAAACGAATCATGATGTTCAAACGCTCTGGTAGGCCGCGCCGTGCTCATGAAATACGGTCATAGGTACGACGTATAATAACAGGTTTTTTATTTTCATAAATCTATTTCCTCACAACCGATTTAATATCAAGCGTGAGGGACCTCATCACACAAGATAAAAATAAATGTTTTCATTTCCACCAAAAAACCAAATGTCATAACTATCACGTCTGCCCCTAGCCACTCCCTGCAAATTCCAACCTCGCCGACAACGGAATTCGTAATAATAATGTCTGGAAATAACGAAGAGGGTCGTTCTGCAAAGTATTCAGCGAAAATGCACACGGCATAGGAAAGATTGAGAGACATACGAAGGGTATAACCTGAATCAGCAACGCGAGTGCAGTTGCAGCGATCAAGCGATGACGCAGTATGCGTTATTTCCCGATCCGCCTCCTTCGTAGTTAGCGGGCACGGACTCGGTGGGGGTAGAGATGGTAGAGAAGGAATCTATTTTTAAGTTGTGGGTAGTTGCGAATGGAGAATTTGCAACCGGAGATTGATTTTTGCAACACGGGATACCTTTATACCCGCCGGCATAGGTCAAACCTCCGCAACGCGCGGCGCTTAATTGTCCTCGCTCTCCTTGGTAATAAGCGCCAAGATATCTATCCAATTGTTTTTTCCCCTCAGTTTCCATAGCGCGTTATTTCATAAGGGTGACTTAGTGTCGTGGCAGGTTATGTCGCAGCAACCGTGTCCCCATGCCGATTTTAGTGAGATCAGGTTATTGTCAATTTCTGGCGTGCTGGAAGCCAAGCCATTCATCCGTTAGTGCGACCCCCAAGATTTTCTTTGGCATCTGACATTTTGGTGGCCAATAAACCACGGACGCCCAATTTTAGACCGTTTCTACCCCATCGCCTTGCATTATTTTGACCGTTTGCGTCTGTCAGCGGCGGGATATTTCCGACTCCCGAGTCATATGGACACCTCTGCCGACGGCATAAACGTCGAAAAAGTGCTATTTTGTTTGACCAAGGTATTTTGGAGCCATATGAGGTAGATACAGAACGAGAAGTGTCACTGGCAAGAAAGCCCTGGAGCAGGTGGCTCTCATCTCGTGACCTTGGTGTTTACGCGTTCCCTTTATTTGGTTTTTGACAGCGGCCAATCCTGCCGACGTACCCGGATCCTGTCCCGACAATAATTGGAAACCAGAAAGTGTTCCAATACTTCATGTAACACGTTTGAGGTCGGGGAGCACCAGTTCCTGCACAAATGATGCTGACACCCCGGGACCACGTACTCCTTCAGAAACCTCTTACCTAGGGAATTTAAAGCAAGACTTGCCTCAACAGGCCCACAGTACTGCCCAAAAAAGTGGACCCCCAAATCTAAGCAGGCGTTGGAATAGGGGATTCCCCCTCCAGAGCGTGGTCACGTGCACAGTAGATCCATGCATCACATGTCGTACATACAGGCTCCATTCCATCATCTACCCAGCTAGCTATACGCTGTGGAAGCACCTCGCACCGTTCCAGCGTTTAGTAAACCTTGGGTCAGGAACTGCACGTAATTGAATAGTCCGAATGGACAAATAAGCGCTAGTTTCCTCACTGCCAAGTTAGAGTAATTCAGAAAGTCAATAAATTATGGCACAATCGTACAATAACGAATTCCGCGAAAGAATCCGCAAGTCATAAATTGTACAAAAACCTGTCAGCATGTCGTCTACATATATTAGGGGTGAGGCACCCCACCAGACTAGGTAAAATCGCGAATATTGGTGGGTCCTAGGAGGTCTATGAAATGTTGACGATTATCACTATTACATTCCCTCCAAAGAGTCGAGCACAAGTTGTTGTTCTTCGGCGGCAATGGAGTCGGAAAGACATTCATCCGAAGATTTTGACAGGTGTAGTGTCGATCACTGTAGCATGGTGGGTCCACATTGCGTTGGGGACGTCGCGCAAGACAAGAAGCAAATAAAAATAGATAGCTTGCGAGGCATAAGAAAGATCCTTACATTTTGAAAGGCCAGACCCAAACATGAAAGATCGAATCGATCACAAGCACAGATGATCGGTAGTGTATCATGTCAAAGTAGCAAGATGGGTTGACATTGCATTGCTGAGGGCGTCGCAAAATATAACAGGCAGAAAACAATAACCTGTCGGGTTTGAGATGGCCAACAAAGCGAAAGAGACCTGTGAGGGTCATTCTCGCGCGCTATGCCTGGATGCGGCGTTGAGGGCAGGTCCAAGACGCCGCATGCAAGTCTATACTTCAATGGACATCGAGAGGTCAGCATTTCCCCCCATGAAATGGGAAACAGAAAGCTGCATCTGATAAGCTCACTCCGCGAAAGTACGCAGAACCGGTTTTAATAGTTCTGGCCGTATAAGGATTATCTTCCTCAAGTGCCTTCTTGGCTCCGGGCCCACGACGGATCAAGGTTGCGAGAACGTCAACACCAGGAATTACTCTCTAAATGGTCCCCTGTCCTCCATCCCCGTTCTCAAGACAGAATCCCAAAGTGAGGACATCACAAAGCTAAGCTCCCAAAATTCCTTCAACTTCTCCAAGCTGATATCATGACAAGGGAGAAGACAATTGTTTCAGTAGGCGTTACGGCGAGCTCTTCCCACCATGATATTCGGGACTTCTTGCTCAGCGTACCGACAGAGGAACTAGGCAAATATGGAAGCTCGTACGTCGTCCAGGAGAAGACGGAGCCCGAAGGGGGTAGAAGATTGTTCCGCTAGCGTGTACCCGTTTCGTTGGGACAGGAAATATTTTAGGCAAAATGGCGAGCAGCGAGATAGATGGATCACCTCGGCCACCACGACGTGGAGTGGTGACGAGGGGGGATCGGAAAAAGGATTCAACGCCTGAGCACGTGTGCAACTCTCAAGATGCCAGGGGCAAGGTCTGCAGACAAACCACGAGAAGGCTGAGCGGCATGAGAATATAGGAGCTTAAAACTCAATTACTGTTAAGCAGGACAACCATCCATCCTGCGCCGCAGCAACCGAATCCTGTGCTGCCGGCCGCATTGATCTGGTAGGTTACACGTAGCCATCGTTTATAGCTGACTTGCGAAGGCCGAGTTCTGATTTGTGACGGATTAATTAACCTTGAAACGGCTGACAAATCCCTCTGCCAAGTCGCGCCGTTCTTGACTCACTACGGCGCACCAACGAAAAAGGGGTTATGTTGCACGGGTCATGAGCCAAATTTGGGGAAAGCTCTCGACACTAGCCCTGAGCCTGAAGCACAGCAATTCATGAAAATGCAGAGATGTCGATGACTCTTTCAGGCTTCAGCGATATCGTTTGGATGAACGACTCGGTCATTTGTCAGAGGATGGTGCTTCGGGTGGAACCGATGATTGGGTACTCTCAGGGAGGTATAGAGGTGGTATCAGCGGGGATGTATGTAGGTCAACAACCCACGTGACCTGATGGGAAGTACTGCAGATCATCGTGGTTGTCGTTCGTCAGAGATTCATTGCGACGCCCCAGATAAGATGTGTCCACATTCAGGGCGGCACTCTGTATGATGCGCAGGCAAGAAGTGACCGCAGGTATTTTAGATATATATCAATGTCCCACACGCGCGTTCAACAAGATCCTCACGAGGAATAGAGATTTCAGGGTTGGGAGAGTCCCATTTAAACCAACGCTTCTCCCGAGTTTTCTAGATTGTCTAATATTGCAAGATGTTGAGCGCCGACTTGCAAGCGCCTTATTAATGAATGGAGGGTTCAGTTTCCGACAGGCTGCTTAATAGCAACGACAAGACTCCATACAGTTGCCACCGTTTGAACCACAGAAGAAATGACCGATATCACAGCAAGGATTGAGCCATAAAAAAGAATGGGTTGCGTGGATGTTTGGAGTTTGATATCGCGGGTGAGAGTGGACCACCAGGACCGTTTCTTTTCAACGAGTCTGCTAAGCGCGAGCACTCGACTGGCGAGGACCTATTCCAATAATTGAGCTGTGTTGCGGGTAGCGATACAAGAGCAACTTACTCTGGGGGTGACTTTGCTGTAATCTTCACTGAGTAGCCGTGTCCAGATCGCGAGCTCCAGATCACCCTCGACCAGCACAAGTTCCATCTCACCCGCCTTTTTCATAAGCGCGCCTTCTCCGTATAGGGTGAAGAGCGAACCGAGAACTTCACTTCCCAGAGTATCAATGTTCAGTGCTCTGTTGCGAAGAGTGAAATGTGAGACGAGAGTGTCAGACTGCTATCACGTACTTGGCAACAAGATTTTCGTGATAGGTCAAGCACAAATTCCAACTTCCGCGTGTTAATTTTAGGACTCTGAGGGTGTTTTCCTCCAATGTCATATGCTCATCGAGATTCAATGTTGGTCGAATTCTGATATCCAGACCTTCAAAATCCAAGAGACCAGCTTTGAGTTTGAGGGCGGGAGCGACCCTGGCTGCGTTGGGCGGATAAATTTGCAAGAGCTCCGATATCCTTGATTCGAAGGAGGCCGATCGCGATAGAGGTATGTCTGGGTTAAAGGAAAGTGCATTCCAGAACACGCTCCATGCACGAGTCAGCTTGCGCGGATGAGCGCCAAGGTGGGAACAGTTACGAGCAAGTAAACGTACCTCTTCTTGCGCTCCAAATGTCCACTCCGGAAGATCCTTGATCCCACGGATGAATTCAAAAATGGGCTCGTTTGCCTTGCCTTCATGCACTACAAACTTGACCAAATGCTCCATGTATTTGAGGAAATGGGAAGGTCGGATCTTAAGGCCCACAAACGCAAATGTAGTATCCATATAATGGTAATCTCTCGGATCCCTTGAGGGAACGAGTCATGAGGAGAGGACCAGGTGAAGACCAAGACTGGACTTACTGAAAAGGATGGCCGTACAAAGCCTGACAGAATAGATTCAACGCTCCCTGACCGAGGTATGATCCCTCTTCATTGTAGTGTTTTTCCATAACTTCGTAAGTTGAACCGTAGAGTTCATCTGCGTATTCGAGACTGTGAGCGACGGTTCCCGCTCCAGGGACACCCTGGGCCGGGATTGGAAGGGTATCGCCAGAAATCGGGGTTTGAGCGACTGACATGAGATGGGGACGAGAAGCGTCAAGAGGGAGGGTATGTCCGTGAACGGTGAAGAGATCCAATGGTATGACAATGAACCGAGAAGCGTATAAGTCTGCTGCAAAACTGTTAGTGAACGTTCTCACCAGGTTTCTTATGACCAGGATATGTGAATGCACAAGCGGCAACGGAGGGCCGATCGATTCAGGAAGGTAACGTGGCGTGATCGAACTGCAAACTTATCCTCCCACGATGATACGGTTACTTTGCAAACATTCAGTCACTTGCGCATACAGTAGCAATTTTCGAACGTGATGATGGATCCTTCAAACTAATATCTCTAGCCACAGGTATGGATCCTTCCTGTGGACTGTTCATTTTCTGTCTCCGGCAATGCTTATTTACCCCTCCGTGGCTGTCTCCGTGCAAGCAACCAACAAGCAACGCGGCTTGGGCCCCGTGCAACTCACACCAAGCCAGCCTGCCGGTTTGTTGCTTGCTTCGTCTAGTGGGCTCCCACGTTGGCAATGAGTGAGGCTCGCACTCAGAACCTCCTCACGAAACAAGTGAACGGGAAACTGAATGGTGCGGTATGAATCCCTACCAGGGTCTATTTTGCACTGCGGCACAACGATACCAGCTATATTGTGATGGAACGCAATGGGGAACGAAACTAGGACGACTTCCTCAGGCCGTCGAACGCCTTGCACGAAGCCCTAGCCCTGCATCGGTGCAGGGATCATTTGGAGTAAGAGCAATCTCCATATCCGCTGTGCCATACAACTCCGAGTTGGTTGAGCACCTCTAGGAACATACCAATAATGTGAGCAATGTTTTTCGCGCACTGACTATCTACTTGGACTCATCTAGATTCTCTCCAGTAGAGGGGGTCGGTTTTGTAGAGAAGACCCACCAACCGATTTCCGTCTGTATCGTTGCTGTATCGACGATCTTCCCTGGATGCACGTGCGGTTTCATCTTCCTTGTCGACCATGCTGAAACTTCCCCTGGTTTTCGCCATTTAACTTTAGCGGACTGGCAAGGAGGCTTGAAATGTCCTTAAGCGACGCCGAAGAACAGTTCTAGGGACAATGAGACTTGCGGATGGAGAGATTCAAGTGTCTAACGATAGCAGCATAGGCAAGTTATGCAAAGCGAGCAGCTCTCCTTAAATCTCTGCTTCATTTGAAGAATCCTTGCTTCTTCAACTAGAATATCTCGGCTCAGCATAAAGTGTATTTTTGAATCCGGGACGTTAAATGTGCCCTGATCTCATACACGTGTGCATTTGGAATTGTGGTTGATGGCTGCATTTCTACACTCGAAATTTAAAAAGTTCTCCTTGCTGAGAGTTATTTTGAGTACGCGACAGATGGGTTCATGAAACTATTCGTATGTAGTAACATCCATTTTCGTCACGGCTTTGCTGAGCATAGTATTACTATTAGTGCTAACATATCCCGCTTTAATTTGTTTTCGCCTCGTCTTCAGCTACCTTCTCAAATATCCACCACCCCAAAACCGGTCTCACCGTGTCCCTTTGCCCTTCTACATCACCGGAAATCTCCATTCCAAATAAACCCGCAGTCATCATGCACGGGATCTTATCTCCGTTATCGTCAACGAGGACATCCACCTCCGTGCATCCTGCTGGAATTTCGTCTGTGTCGACAAGGTGATATCGTGCGCCGGATAGGGTTAGGATTGGTTCGCTTTCGCTCCAAATTTTCGAGTCTTGAGTGTAGGTGGCAAAAAAATCAGATGCGGACAGGGAAGTAGGGTCTGGTCCTTGCAATGATGCCGCCTGTATAACAACTCAATATTAATTAGAGTAATGGCGAACGAGCGTACCTCTGCGACCCCGTCTTTAAACTTGTGTCCAAGCCACTTTCCATCCTCATCAAATGCGCAGAACGCTGTCACCCATCCGCCAAGATAACTCGGGCCGCTCCCGCCCCCTTTACGATGACACACCTTCCCCCAGAACTCCTTATTTTCCTGACTTGCCGGGCTAGCAAACGCCGCAACGAACTGCGCCAGGACAGGGCGTAGGAGGTGATACCACCCTATCGCCTCCACCCCATATTCCTTCAATTTCTCGAGCAACCGCAAGATATCTTCCCAATCCCCCTGCTCGCCTTCAAGCATGACGCTCGGCAGTCCGCACAAGAGGGCGAACGTAAAATCAAAATACTTCTTCATGCTCGACATCATAATGACCGACGCAACAATAGTGTCCGTCGTAGTTGTCGTGCTGAATTTGGGGAGGATCCACGCACGCAACGAGGGATCCACAACGTTCTTCTCCAACTCCCGCGTCATATCCTTTGCCATGGCGCCGAAATTGACGCTATACCGATCCCCCAATGCGTATACTGTGAGCTCCTTCTTCCCCTGATGCGCAACGAACTGGGATCGGAGCTTCTCACTCCGCCCGTTGACGAAGAAGTTGAATTGGATGAGGATGGCAGTCCAGACATCGTCCGGGCGGATGCAGAGGTGTCTGTGTTTATTGTATGCTTCGACTATGGTGTGCACGAGACCGTTTCGTTTGGGAATGGTGTTGTGCGATTCGGCTGGGAGCGAAGATTGAAGGATGGAAGCACAGAGGCGCGATTGTTGGGGACAGGAGGAGGTGAGGAGGGATGATGGGGAAAGCGGTGTAGAAGCGACTGTTCGAGGGAACGATTCAGCGGGCAGGGATGTGGGTGAAAAGGTTACTGGCATGGTTGTTGTGGTCAAGGCTTGAATCCAATCTGAGGGGATTTAATATCTCCGAATAACCTCCTAATGTTATTCTGAATCAACTTTATACCGACTGGAGTTATGACTTCGATAAGTCATTGGGAAAGGGGTTTATGAGGTCCGGCTCTCAGACAATGAAATAAGGATTTCGCCCCCCTGTAAAGCGATGAAAAATGCTTGACGATATACCGTATGACACGCTGCAGCAAAAAACACCATCGACATACCAGAAATCGTAACGTCTCCCCACAATCGAATCTCGATATCCTGCTCTGAGTCTACGCTTGGTCTACCCAGCTCCCTTGAATCCTCGCCTTCCCGAGCTTTGTCCAATATTCATTCTCTCTCTCTTTTTTTCTTCGAAATCTAACGTTTAATGGAAGCGTTCACCAATACACCGTAGCAAAGGGCGCGATGAAGTGGGACCAGGGAGGAGGTGCCCCCTCGGGTAGCCGTTTGCAGCTGTCATATGCTTCGAGTAGGGCGCATTCAATGCCCTGTCATCGATGTGTGGTGTTGCGGGATTAGTATGGAGAGAGATTGGAGAAGCAAGAGCGCAATGAAGATTAAAAACTGAGAGCAAAAGCGAGTTCGTCCCAGCGAATGTGGACAGAATTCGGAGAGTTGCGCTGTAAAGGGTTGAGTGACGGACATGAAGCATTAAGCTTTTAAGATTTTAAGCCGTGGTTTGCTCTCCTCGACAACTCCTCGAAGCGCTTCTTCGTAACATCGACGAGACGGTTGTGCGCAAGAGATCCACACGGAACGAGTCTGAAATGTCGATGACGTTTACACACTTCGACGATGTGGTTTGTCAGAGGGCGGTGCTATGAAATTCAGGCGGGAAGGAGGAGAGCCAGGAGAGGACAAGACGGAGATCAGATCAGAGGCTTTTTAGCGCGGCCACGTGATCTCATCGGAAGCTGTAATGCAATTGCCTGCAAGGAGGTTTTAAAAAATCGCACACAACGCGACCATCCCAGCCTTGGGCGGTCTGATCGTGCAATGGGAAAAACATGGAATAAAATTGGTTGCGTGGTTCTTTCTTCATTCTCTTTTTGAACCCTGGATTGTAGGTGAATATAGGAAACTTAACTTCTGTAGGTGTCCCCTTCCCTTTCTCTTCCCTCTCACCACTGAATAAAACCCACCCAGGAAATCCCGGAAGAAACCACTCAACCAGGCGTACCACGAAGCATCGACTACGGTCACTCTCAAACGGAGTCCCTACTTGCAGAAGCTACACGAGCACTAAGCGACGTTTAACCATCTGCCATTCCTACGGGGTTGACAGAGCCACGACATCGGAACGACGCCAAACTCCCAAGCTTATCCACTGAGTACGCCGATGAGACTGGCAGCAATGTCTGGTCACCCGAGGGTGCGTCGAGCTAAGCCAAGTCTCCGATAGTGACCACTGGCGGGTCGTTCTTTCTTCCTCCTCCTTCCTCCCAATCGCTACCCTCCTCTCCCTTCTCACGCGCCCCCCAACCACGCCAAGGGACGGTAGACGACTTTAGCATCCTTCACTCACCAGGCTCTGGGCCATTCGATATAGGAGGAGGAGGAGGCGGAGGCGGAGGGAAGTTTGCCACGTTCCCCGTTAAGACTAAGGACGGTGGGGTGGGGTATACGTTGCGTGATGAGCCTTGGGGTGCGAAGGAGTCTGGTGCGACCGCGGAAACGAGTACTAACGCGGGGGAGCAGCTCCCCTAACTCGACACGAATTGGGGCTCTCGTTCTCGATGTCTGTCGCTGAGACGCTGTCGGAAGGGGGAGTTGATGAAGATCAGCCGGGGGCGCATGGTGCGACGACGCCTGGTGCTTCTGCGCCTGTGCCGGAGGTTGTTAATCCTTGTAGTTTACCGCCTTTGGGTGGTGGCGCACTGGGACGTGGAGGGGGACTGTTGGGACTCGAAGGAACGCTGGGTAACCAAGGGACTCTGGGAGCACGAGGGGGGAAAGAGGTGAGACACGTATCGAGCCAATCTATTGTATCGGACGACGACGATGCCTTGTTGGCATATGTGTTGAATGCTGATGCGGATGTGGATGATGGAGAGGTTTTTTTGGGTGGTAGGCGTGGGGATCGACATTCTTTGGATGGCCAAGGGGGTGTGGGCGAAGCTGCGACTCTTGCTCAGCCCCGCTTCTATCGCTCAATTGCAACCCGCCGCTACTGTTACCACTCAACCCGCTACCGCTTAACCCGCTACTGCTGCTACCGCTCAACCTGTCGCTACTGCTGCTGCCCCAATCACATCGCTCAACGACGACCCAGGGCACCAAAACATCAATGGACGAAGATGGAGAGAGGGAACAGGGCAGGCACGTCAGGTTCGGTGGTGGTCCCGGTCGTCGAGGAGTGGAAGCGGTCGTCGGACGTATCCCCCAAACTCGACTACTACCACCGACACTTCAACTTTTCCCAATCAAGACACAAGCAACCGCATCCCGCCGCCCTCTCTCAACCCAAAAGAAGAGGAAGATGAGAGGGCGTTGAACGCAGTTGCAAGGGAGACAAGTCAGGAGATCGATAACTTGACGTTTTACCCCCCCCCGGTTCGGCTGGCGGTACTCTGAATCCTGAGGGTGCGGAACGTGAACGTGGTCGGCCGTCTTTCCCTGTTGGAGGGGGTGGGAATCAACAGCCTTTCGTCGGCGGCAATCAATACCAACAACCAAGCAGGGAACCATCCCCCCTCTTACCGCCCTCTCCGCCTTTTGCCAGACGGGCTGCGTCGCCTCATCCATTTGCGGAATTGAACCCGGGAAGGAGCTTGGGAGGAGGGGGGATGCAGTATTCGCAGACGATTCAGACACCTCCACGGTTGTATCCCCAGTCGTATCAGGCCCAACTACAACAACCACAACAATACGCGGCGTACACCAGCAGCAGCCCCGTCTGGCTCAGGTGTATGCGCAGGCGTATCAGACCCAGGGCCAGAGCCGGAGCCCCTCATCAGCTCAGGACACGTCTAATCCATTTAATAACCCACACGACACGGGCCCATACCCCTCACCAACACAACGGACGAGGATGATGAATGAGATTTTACCGCTTCGACTTCAAGCTCTTACCCAACAGTCCCAATCCCAGTCTGGGGGAAGCGGCGGGGGCGGGGTGGATGCAGCGGTGGTTGGTTCCACCAAGATTCCAGTCGTCGTCGTCGAGGTCGAATTTGCCTTTTCCGCCTAGGTTTCAGGTTCAATCGTCGTCGTCGATTGGAGGAGACGCGGTCTCGACTAACGCTGATACGCCCTATCGAACGCCGGGGGAGTATCCGCGTACATTGGGGGGAACACCGCCAAAGTCTGTGAGCAGTAGTTCTTTGGGAGGTGGAATGGTGCCCCCCGGTGGTGGTGGTGGGGTGGGAGCAGGGGGTGCTCGGACGATATCGGCGGAGGCGTTCAAGAGGCCTGCACCGCATAAATATACGAGCGTTGATTCGTTGGGCGTGGGTGGGGGAGGGACGGCGCCGTTGGCTGTGTTGATGAAGAAGCAGTTGCCTGTGTCGCCTTATCCCGCACAACAGCAGCTGCAACCACAACGGCAGGGACACCAGAGGGAGCCGTCAGGACAGTATGGAGTGGATGATGAGTATGATTATATTGGTGCGTATATGGGGAGTGATTCGGGGAGTCCTGTGGCGGGTGAGTGTGGAGGGAGGGGGGGGAGGAGGGCACGGAGGGAGGGGTGGTGGGTATGGGGAAGGGAAGTTTGCAACTGATTTGGAGGGGTTGAGATGAGCCTCAGTGAACAAACTTTGGATTGTTTTTTTTTTTTTTTCAACATTAGTTTTGTCCAACTCTTTTTTATATATGTCACTGTTTATTTTGCTTACTCTATATATGGTACTTGGATACTTGTATGATGTCCTTGCCAAGAGACTTGTGATCAGAACTGTTGCTCAACTTTGTGTGTTTGACAAGACTACCATTGGGCCATGAAAAAAAAGACAACAAGAATTTGGTTAAAACATAAGTCATTAGGTGAGATAAGAAATGTAAACCAGTGAGGTAGCATGGGTAATGGGATTTCCTCCTGCATGCCCTCACACATTTTCAGGGCTGTACAGTCCAAGTACAGTCTGTATCATATTAGCAATCCGGGAAGCAATAAATCTAAGAAATTTGCAAATGGTGGGAACAAACCACTTGCTATACCTATAAAAGGAGAATTTCTTTATTTGGTAAGCCCTAGTAAGATTCTTTTCCTCCACTAGGACCATTCTACTATATAAGGAGATAAGCTGACAAATAATCTCCTTATTCAGTCTGTCCTTTACATTATAACACTCTGCATCTCCTTCTGTCTGGAAGTGTCTATTTGAAAATGTGGAAAGCAGCTATTTAAATTTTGGCTAATAAAACAACCTCACTTGAGTGCCTTGTAATTATTACCCACCATTTTGGTGGAAAATGACTAATATGTACCAATACTCTCTATCCTTGATATTAAAGTTGTTTCTGTCTTACTCTCTCAAATCTCACCTCGGTTCTCATCTCATGTTTACTACTAACTTACCTAACTTAACTTTCACTGAGTTCTTGCATGGCTCCCTTGTCACTAACACTGAACTTAGTAGCACTTCCTCTGCTGGGCCTACACTACTAACCCCATGCCAACACTTATGCCACTAGCCCCACTCTGACACCTACACTACTAGCTCCATGCCAAAGCCAATGCTACTCACCGCTATACATTATACATTTCACATGTTGATAATACTGCAGCCCTGTGTGTTAATGCCCCCATTGGTACCTACAAGAGTGAGTCTAAAACCAGATATTGAATACTGAATTGACAATTCCCTATGCTGTCCACAAAAAGAACCTGCCTCCATATTAGAAATTCAGTGCATACTCCATAACAAATCAGAACAAGCAATCCCTCCTGGAGCTAAGGTCAGCAGTTCAGTAGCTGTGAATTACTATCTTTCTGGCATTTGATGCTGTCCCTCTATCATTACACTACTCCCCTGCTTCAGGCTGTCCAAGTGTGGCCCCAACTTTTTTAATGTTGGCAGTGCCATACACTGCTCCTACCAGGACATATAGGAATATCTTGCACACTTCACAGGTGGTTCAGGCTGTCTCAGTGCAGACAACCCAGCTTCTGGAATTGTTTTCAACATCAAGGGCACATCCTACTATAAATGTGGGCACTGTGAGCCACCTGTTGGAGTTAGTGTTTGGAAGTTAGGTTAGTTAACTGGAAAATAACTGAGACTGGACCGGACCTAACTGCAAGACTAACCTAACTGCAGTTAGGGTTAGTCCATTTC
>KN838774.1:20253-35104 GCA_000827195.1 Laccaria amethystina LaAM-08-1
AAGGCTAACCGGTCTCGGTCTCGGTTAGAGCCCCTGGGCACCCAATAACCGGACCTAACCGGACTTTCGAACACTAGTTGGAGTTAGCAGCAGGTAAGTTCTCAGAGAAAGACCTATGGAACTGCCTAGTTACATTAAAGGGATCTATTTATGGTAACACTGCTTTCTGTCCCCCTTGCTGGGGCCAATATTGTAGCTTCAATCACTGCCTGGGTGCATATACCCACATCCCAGAAGAATACAGCCTTCTGAGAAGTCATCACCTCACCTGGAGGTTGAAGTGGGACATTCCATCTGGTAACTGTTATTGGTGCTGTCTCCCAGCTGTTTGTACTCTTTCTTCTCCATTATCACATCATCTCTCTGATAACATTTCTTAGGTACATCCTATCCATGAAGTCATCCCCCCAGGTGCATGAGCATACATGAACAGGTCATAGCATGCCTGTGCATGCACAATACCAAGTGTATATTTTTATACATCTGTGACAAGTCATGCATGACAAGCCACAAGATTATGAAATGAAGTGAGTGCTGTACTAATTGTGCTTGAACCCACATTGACAGCAAGTGGATATTTAAGGTTCTATTTTCATGCTTTGATTTGTTTTACCCAGGAAATAAATGATTGTTTGAGTCTAAGTTGAATCCATCCAGAATTTTATCCCTAGTGTATGGAGTTCCACAATTAGAATGTCAGGGGACAGATAAAGTTTCTATTGTTGATTCATGGCTGGATGGAAAAATATACCTGTCACATATGATCAATGAAGATCCTAACCTCAGGAAAGCTAGTGATTGAGAGAAGAAGAAGAATGCAGTTACTGATCTAGTTGAAACTGTTATTTACAATGGTGAAAGAATCTTGGCAGAGATAAATAAAGAGAGGGGATATGAATATTGGGGGCCTTCAACATTTCTTGATTCCACTGCAATAGTGATATATTGACTATGGTGCAGCCAAATCTGGTTCTGCCCCACACATGAGCAACTAGCCCTAGAATGCATAGGGAACAGCATGGTTTGGGGTAACCTGCACAGGACACAGGTACAGGTATTGATGGGTATGGGTATGGGTAATAATAGCTCTACCTGTGACATTCAAAATGAGCCTGAGAACATAATGTTTGGACCAGAATTGAGTGAGTTATAGCTGATTTTGTGAAATTCATAAAAATTAACCATATCACTGGATGCAAGCCACATTAATTTTAACAAAAATATTGTAAAAAAACTTTAAAAAAATTTCAAATAATTTTATAGTAACATTCTCTGAAAAATTGTGAAATTATTGTGCTTTTTCTTTAGACTATTTTTTGTTCAAAATTGTAACCATAAAGTTCTCCAATACAATTTCTTTAGAGTTACTTTTTTCAAAGTTATTTTGAAAAAAATGTGTTTTCACAATATCTTTGGCAAGGTTATTTAAAATGAAATTTTGATCAAGAAGAGCCCAATTTCTAATTACATTGGCCATGCTCAACTCAAGTATTTTCATTTCCTTTGAAGAAGTTTTATAGCAATTATTTATCATGTATATAGGGTTGTCATCCTCTGTCATAAACAATACACCTGTAAAATTGTGAATTTTAATATAAAACCCTGCAAAAACTGAGGTCTTTATTGTCCTCCACTGATTCCAGCAGAATCTGGGCAATTCCAAGAATTCCAGAGGAATCAAATTTGGCAGAGGGACCTGCCAAATTGATAGAAAAATTCTGGTGGAATTTTTGAACAGAATTCAAATTCCACCAGAATGCAGGAATTCCCCTCGACAGAATTGCACCGGAACGGAATCCACGGAATGTGTAAGGTGCCCAACGACATCCAAATTGAGCGTCAGCGTTGAATTCCGGCTGGAATCCTGTCCATTCCAGCAGAATTCCTATATTCCGGTTGGATTCCAGCGGATTCTGCAGATTCTGGCTGGAATCAGTGGAGGAATGATAAGTATTGCAAAAACTGATCATCTTGGACATTGCCATCTCCATTGTCATTGTTGTCCCCATCATCACTGTCATCATCATCATCATCATTGTCCCCATTGTCCCCATTGTCGTTGTCATCTGTTGTTGTCCCCATCATTGAAAAGCCTGCAAAATCCCATTGTCACTGCAGGAACCCACAGGAACCCATTGGCATCCCCATTGATATTATTGTCAGTGTTATCATCATCCCCACCCATTGTCAGCATCGGCCCCATTGTCATTGTCATTGTTGTCCCCATCATCATCATCATCATCATCCCCATCATCAAAATCAAAATACTTGAGTTGAGCATTGCCAGTGTAATTACAAATTGGGCTCTTCTTGATCAAAATTTCATTTTAAATAACCTTGCCAAAGATATTGTAAAAACACTGTGCAGCTTCACTTGATCATGTACTTATAAGAGAAGATGAATTGTGAATAGATTTTTTTCTCAATAACTTTGTCAAAGTTATTGTCAAAGTTATTGTGGACAGCAAAAAGGTGGCAGCTATTCCTTAAATAAATCTGCTGAGTAATCAATCCTCTGGATAAATATGTGGTAATGTAGTAAAGAGAAATGACAGTACAAAATCAGAATTTCTTGCACTATAATATTCTCAAAATTACTGTAATTTATTTTTTCCTAACCCTCAGAAATACCTCACAATTTTTTCAATACCAACTTCAGTTAATTTATTTTAAAAAAATTGTGGGTTCTGCAGATAGAATATTTATACACATAATATGTTGAAAATATTACAAAGATATTTTGCTTGGTTCAGGCTGATAAGAATTTCTTTACAATGTTTTGCCAAGTCTTTTTTGAAAAAAAAATATGAATCACATTTTTCTCAAAATGACTTTGAAAAAAGTAACTCTAAAGAAATTGTATTGGAGAACTTTATGGTTACAATTTTTCACTCAAAATTTGTATACAATATTTTGAACAAAAAATAGTCAAAAGAAAAAGCACAATAATTTTACAATTTTTCAGAGATTGTTACTATAAAATTATTTGAAAATTTTCCAAAGTTTTTTTACAATATTTTTGTTAAAATTAATGTAGCTTGCATCCAGAGGACATGAAAAAGAGGTTGGCAATGCCAACTATGCTAGGGAGGGCAAGTATGGTAATAACTCAGTTGACAAACAACAATGCTCCTAATTCTTCAGTGAACTGTGGCACAAGCTGTTGGGTTTTCCTACCAGCTCATCAGAACTAATGACTAGAGGGGCAGTCAAAGCAGTGACCCACAGAGTGACCAATAAAATCAAATATACCAGCACCTTAATAAAGTTGAAGAAGACAGAAAAGAAACACAGATCAAGTCCCTGACTGTCTGGCTCCCATAGTGATGGTGTGCCCACAATACCAGATGAGAGTAGCCTGCCAAATCTACTTTGAGGTGAACTCTGAGTGGAGAGGAGTTCAACTTTGTACTTACATGAGCTTCCTACAGTTACCAGTAAAATTAGTATCAGTCCAAGAATTCATTGATGGAGCACAGGCACTATTGGTAACCACCTTTTATATAAAACCAGACAGTGCCTGCAGGTGATTTTGTATAATGCTTACAGATTCAATGAAAGGTTTCATTATTGTGTCTAAGTATTTGTTTCATTAGGTTGCCTGTTTTTCTCTCATAAGTCATAGGCAGAGCATTTCATTCAATTGTCTGCCAAACATTTAGTGTTTCAACAGATATTTCATTCCTATCCTCTTGGTATTTCATGGTGATTTTCATATGAATGCCTAGAGGATTTCAATGGATATTTCATTCTTAACCCCAGAATATTTCATTCTTAGCCCCAGGATATTTCACTGTGCTTTTCACATGAATGCCCGACTCTTTCAACAGATATTTAATTCTTGGCTCCAGGATATTTCATTGCACTTTTCATAAAAGTACCTGGCCCTTTTAATGGATATTTTATTATTCTAATTTCATTGAACCTCTATGCACAAAAATAGCTGATGGTCACCTAAAAGTATTCCAAATGGAAGATACTGGGGAGTGTAAAGACCTGACATGTACAATGACTGCCATTGCTCAAGCTATGTAATTAGAAACAAATCTCTGGTGATATGCCATGTCAAAATGGAGCAAATGTACCAGACATGGGATGGACTAGAAGGGGTGGAAATGGGAATTGAGCCACATCTGGTATCAAAGGAATGAATATGCCAATGAAATGCCTTGGTCATGAACAGGTAGAAGAAGGTTCTGGTGGCTATTTATAATTCTGGAATGGTTGGTGCCCAAGGTTTGGAGATCTTACTTATCATGCTCCACTGATTTCTGCCAGATTCCAGCCATTCCTGTGAAATGTGGTGAATCCAGAGGAATGAGATTTGGCAGGGGCACCAGCTAAAATAACATTCCACCTGGTGGAATATGGTCTCATTCCTGATTATTAGCTGGAATGTTCCCCAAAATGGACTGGAGAAGAATAGATAAGGAATCTGGTAACCAGAATATATTGCTAAGTATGGTAATATATACATTTTCAGATTGACACCAACAAACTACAAAAGTTGGATAGGGACTATAAAATTCACTAATAAACAATATCTGTACAATGTGATACTTATTTCTTTTTTATCCCACTGCAAATAAATCTTTAATAAGTGTTTGGCTCCAAAATATCCATTTTAGTCCATTCTAGTGGATTCATGTTCCATTTCGGTCTGTATATTGCTGTGAATTCCAATGGACTGGTTCTATTTCAGCAGGAATCAGTATGGAAAAGGAACTACTCAGTACTTACCACTGGCAGCAAGTGTTAGGTAGAAAATTGGTCCATTTGAGCTCAAATGGTATCCCTGGTACTTTTGTCAAGAATGCTGGCCAGACTGGCCTCACAATGTAGCATGCCCCTCAAAGTAGTGTTATCAGTGAACAGTAAGCCCTGTCCCTCCTTCAACTCTTCAGCTAAGGTAGTAAATTTTGCACAAATAAACTTGAAATCACCAGGCTGCTGAGATAATTTGGTTACAGAGCACAGAAATCATCTTGTTTGCACTGACCCCATCATCCCTCTGATTGCTGTCCTCTTTGTCCTCTTTCATGGTTTGATCCAAGACTTGTCTTATGAATTTCTTTGCCTCAAAGCACACCTTGCATCCCATTTTTTCTGAGTTCTTTTTTATACACATTCATCATTTTGCCAAAATTGAGAAGTTTTTTGATGCCAACAAGCGTTACATCAGTTTCTACCCAGCTGAGCTCCACTTGGCAGACAAAACTTTGAGATGAACTAACATTAGCATTATCCAGGATTTAAATGGTTTCCATAAGGCCACTGTCAGAGCATCAGCCTTGACAGGATCCCTGAGGGTCATACCTGGTTTGGCATCACTCTCTTCAGAATTGTGCTCTGCTCTTCAGTATCAAGCTTGTCAGAAGCAATCTGGTGAACTTCAGAAAGGGGTCTTAAAAGTATGGGTGTGATGGTTGATATGTACAGGTGGAAAGCTCCGCCTTTCACCATTGTCAGGAGCATGTGTCCAGTTATGACAGCAAAGTCCAGCTCATTTTCCAATGGCACCCCTCCCTTAGCCAAGCTGTTTATCTAATTCATGGTCTTATGGTATTGAGTCATCAAGTGTTTGAATAAAAGATGATACTCCTTGCATGTCATGGCATTAAGAGTTCAGAGTTGGAGGTGGTGGAAAAATAGAGAAAATCCTTGAGTACATTTGCCAGAATGCTGGGATATTTGGTTTCATAATTGGGAACAAGTGTGTTGCATTCTGCACTAGGTTCAAAATTTGGTGGTCATTCAGGAGTTCGTTTTGGAACCTCTTTCTTTGAGAGGAAGCAGCACTGAGATGAATTTCCTCTGGCTTCATCAACATAAAACAATGCAAATAGTCCTGTGAGCTGGAGGTTTTGAATCACTTCTTAATCTTTGGGTGACATGCTGCAATCACATATCTCATAAAGCGAGACAGTAGGGGCTCACTTTTTAATGGGACAATCATATTAGCCAGAAGCCAAAGGTGGGAGCTCTCCTTTGGCACCATCCTGTTACCTGGTTGTTAGTCTTGATGATACATTATGAAAAGGTTGATGTTCTTCACTCACCAGTTCATTGGAGATCCACTAAGGTACTCAAGCATGTTTGCCTTTGAATCCCTGGCTATTGGATAGCCTGGAGGTGGCATTGCTCTGACAATGCAACTGGTAGCTACCACTTTTAGGCATATGCCTGGAGGTAGATATCTATATTGCCAGCATAATTATGAAAGGCATTTAATTTCAAAGCTTCACTCATCAGTTGTAGGAGGATATAAAAAATTCATTTCATAAAGGAGCCCACTGATTTCATTGCCAATTTCATTCCAATCTCTTACTGTCTTCATTTTCTTATCTGACAATGTCATTATAGTTTTTCATATGACACTTTGAGCAATCTCAATTTGATTTTCATACTTACCCCCACCACTTTCATTGTGCAGCTGTTGATATTTCATTCTGATTTTTATTAGGTTTCATTATTCATTTCATATCTATGCCCTTTGATTTTTCATTGGATTCTGATTTTCATACCCATGAGGATGTCAGGGTTATTTCCTTACACTGGATGCAAGCCACAATAACTTGACTGAAATTATTGTAAAGAAATTGTAAAAAACTTTCAAATAACTAGACAGTAACAATGTCTGAAAAATTATAAAATGATTGTGACATTTCTTTGACAAACAATAGGATTATATCAAGAAAAATCGCAGTAATTTTACAATTTTTCAGACAATGTTACTGTAAAATGTTTTGAAATTTTTTTACAATTTCTTTACAATAATTTTACCCAGCTTATTGTGGCTTGCACCCAGTGTTAGGATATCCAAGCTATTTCATTGCCTTTCTTTGGATATTTCATAGCATTTTCAGGTAGAAAAGTGAAAGAAACTCAAATACCTGTCAGGGTCCATCCAATGAGTTGTTAGGAGGGTGGTCACATAACTAATTACCGAAAATGGTCAAAAACAAAAGTTGTAGCGCTGCACTGTAGCTTCTAGAACAACACATTTAGGAAGCTAAGAGCAGAGGCTGCAACTATTGTATTGTGGGAAATTTTGCCCAAAAAGGAAGGTCCATATCCTAAAAGGAAAATGTATACAGAGAGACTATGATTTTTACTAATAGACTACAAAAGACTACAAAAAAACTACAAAAAGTCAGACATAGACTACAAAGTTTGCTAATACACTAAAAAAGACTAGAAAGGTTAAACATAGACTACATCCACTTGAAAAGTTTGTAGTGTCTGTTCTGTGAGACTACAAGATTTTGTAGTCTGCTTTTCTAACATTTAGTTTAGTGTCCTTGACTATGGATTCATGGGCTCATAATTGAGTTGAGTTGGCTTTTTGGAATTGTTGCAACATTTGCTTTGATGTCATGCTTTAGATGGCCTTTTAAATTAGTGTAGCCTGTGATATATTTTCAGATAAGTAACTACTCTTCTAGGTCTAACCATATTCAACCTTGACATGGTTTCTTTGAAGGCTACAATACTGGATGGATGATGGGTGGTTGGTCCTTCACCTGATCCTGAATGAAAAGAGATGAACAGACAGCCTTCCATTATCCACATGGTCACTGTTGGACATGGTGAGCTCAGTGTTTTTATGGTCCAAAACTGCACTTCCAAATACAGAAATGTGCATTTTTCCCAACAAAAAATAGCAATAAAATAGAAGAACATTTGAGGTCTTGTCACTCCCCCACTGATCAGAATTAGCACTCCTCCTTCCCCATCCTCCTTCTCCAGCCAAATTGGCTGGAACAAGACTCAGCAATGGCCAACTCAGACCTACTCAGCACTGATCTGCACCCCACTACATGTTCTGATCAGAGTTTCCAGTCAGTTCTGAACAGATTGGCTGGAGCTGTGGTTTGGGTGGCATTAAAGGCAGTTAGTGTTGGCAACACATTACTTGTGTTCAGGTTCTGCCACCTTGGCCCAAGAATTCTCAGAATCAACAATGTTGTCGTGGCTGCCCCATCAACTCTCCCACCTGTTCCAGAATTGACTCTATCATCCTGGACAATCGTGCCAGGGTGAAGACTTGGGGGCCTTGAGCAAGGCCTGCTTCCATCTCCTCCCATGCCCTCCTTTCCACCAACTTGGTGAGAAATTCAGCCATCATTTCTTCTTCATCCCCATAATATTTGCCCCCAGGCTGAAAAGGGGGGGTATTATTAATGTGTGAGGGGTGTGGCAACGATTTTTGTCCAGTCAATGCTTTCCATACTGGCAAATGCACCTGGGATGGCATTGAATGTGTCTTCAGACATTATTGTGCTTTCTGAGGGATTCCAAGGAGGTATTCAAATCACACTTCCACCACAACAATTTATGTTGCTGGCATGCAAGTCCGCTTGTGGTGTGGGAAGACAACATTTGTTGTTTGTTGATTTGGGTGTGGCCATACAACAACAACCTTTATTGAGGTCACTTTATTATTTTTAAACAGTCCCATGGTGTAACAGTAAGATTGTCTTTGATGTGCCCACATGATTGTATGCAGAGTTGAGTGTTCAATTCTAAACAGTGACATTATTTTTGACACTGGTGTTTCCCATCGAAATGGAGCCTTGTTCCATGGAAGCAATGTGGACTGGTCCATGGAATCCAAGGTGGATATGCCCAAATTCCATGTGGAATTTATATGGAATTAACCATTCCATGATCATTCCACATGGAATCCCTGCTGTCCATAGTGCTTGAAAGTCTGGTTAGGTCCAGTTCCGAGACTGAGACCAGTTAGGCTTTGTTCCCAAACCTAAAATAACCTAACTAGACCGAAAATAACTGACAGAAACTAGTGAGTTGTGGTTACTAACCAGTTAGGACCGAAAAAACAAAGAATTATTTAATTTAGGCAAAACCATCCATAGTCAGTAAATGTTATTGCGGTATATATTAGCTTTAAAAGGAAAGCAAGAATCCTTAATTTGGTGAGGAATTGACATATTTATGGGAATATTCTTGAAAGTCTACCATTTTGGCCGATAAGTCAAATCTTTGAGTGTTTTTCACATTCTTAGGTGTGTTTTGAAGAGGTATATCAGGGCCGGTCACAACCAGTTATAACCGGTTTTTTAATGGTTAGTCAACCGCAAAATAACCAGTTAATTTATTTTCGAAATGGAATAACCCTAACTGCAGTTAGGTTAGTTTTGTGGTTAGGTCCAGTCCACTCTTGGTTATTTTCCAGTTAAATAACCTAACTTCCAAACACTAGATGTCCATGGAACAACAAATTGGCTGAGGCTTCAGCCAACATTGATTCCATGGATTCCACATGAATTCCATCTGGATTAACCTGGGTAAGGTAAAGACCTTGTTTTATGAATAAAAAGCTTGTAAATATATACATATTTAGTCATTTCTTTCTCAATTCTTCACTGTTTCTGATGAACAAAGAGTCAAATGAAAGGTAATAATTGTCGTTACAAGGGTGTGTAATGCACGTGAAGCTTAACTCGTTGCAACCAATGTAAACTGGTCTTTTTGCAGCCCTACAATATTTTAAAAAAAGAAAGACCAGCAACCAGACTGTGAAGGACTGGTCCATTAATGGACCACTGGTCTGGTCCTAATCAGTCCTGTTCAGTCTGGTTTTGGTCTTTTTATCAGTCTATAGGGCTGGACCTTTAAACACTAAAATTGATGTAGGAAGTCTTGAGTAGTGAGAGTTGGTGTGGGAGGTGTGAGGTTGGAGTGAAGTCCCACGGACTGAGAGTTTGGTGTGGGGCTAGTAATGTAGGCAGTGGTGTGGGTGAGTAGCATAGACATTGGCATGGGGCTAGTAGCATAAGTGTCAGTGTGAGGTTAGTAGTGTAGGCTCAATGGAGGATGTGCCACTAATTTTGGCATTAGTGACAAGCAAGTTATGCAAGAACTCAGTGTAAGTTAATTTTGGCATTGGAGTTGAAGTTTGAGAAGAGTTAGTAGTAAACACAAGATGTAAATTCCTACTGGAATGATCTCAAATTACTCACTATTGCACATTCATAAGGAATAGATATAGTAGAGTCACAGTGTCAGGCAAGCAGGCAGTCAAGAAAATGAGTCAAATCATGTTTGTGTAAGTATCAAACACAAGTCCATTTACACTTCTCCATATGGACCATTCCAAATGGAATCCACATGGAACTCAGATGGAATAGTCAGTAGTTAAGAGATATTGATAAACAGATTCTACAAGTAACTAACTATAAACTTCTACCTCATCCATCTTATCTCAATGTTGTCACATGGTTGTTGTATTGTCATTGTGGCATTGTGGCGTGGAGGTGTCATCGTGTGGTAGTTGCATCTTCATGTCATGTCCTCACCATCATGTGGTGGTGTTCTTGTTGTGTAGTCTCCTTGTCACGTGGTGGGGGTGTTGTTGTTGTGTCATCTCCTCATCATGTGGTGGCGTTCTTGTGGTGTTGTTGTTGTTGTTTGTTGCCATTGTTGTGTTGTCACATTGTCATGGGGTTGTCACATGGTGGTGTTTTGTTGTCATGTCATGCCAGTTGTTGTTGTTGTCTCATGTGGTCGTGGGTTGTGGGTGGACAGCGTCAGGGTGCATCCAGTCTGGGTTGGTTTTCAGTGGACTAGAAGGAGGGAAAGAGGGGCTCACCTCATTTATGTGTGATGGGCGCTAGATGATGGGTGGTGGGCATTGGGATGTGTGTTGTTTAATGTTGGAGAGTTCCTTACTGAAAAAGCCGCTGGTATCATAAATGATGCAGGTAGTTTTCATTGCCCAACATGGAGCCCAATGATCCATCTGATGGGGCTTTCAAGGTATTGATCTCCCCACTAGAACATTAGGGCCTTCAGGCAGACATACATGGGAGATATACCTTGAATGGGTCAAGCTCATTGTTCGCTAATCTCAACCTTCAGCTTCCCAGAAAAACTGTTTTTATGGAGGTTATGCCTTTTTGTTTCCTTCATTCTTCTCCCCTGCTTTCCTTAACCTCACATTAGAGTCTTATAGCTGACCTCTCTCTGATGCCTGAGACTGCAAATTCTTCTCATCTGTTTGTTGTCAGTCTGGGAATGGCTTCTGAACCTGAAAAAAAACTTATTTCACATCAATCTAGCTGAACATTGACCTGACAGCACCATTTTGATTGAGATTGATTCAGGCTAACACATAAATTTGTCAAATCTCAGAAAATCAGAAAAATCAATAAAAAATTATTTCTGAGGTCAGAAAAAAAAGGGTGTGACACATGATGAGAAATACAAGAATTGAGAGAAAGAGAGAAAGAGAATATAGCATGGAGAATATATTAAAGGAATGGAATGTACCTGATTGGACAGCTGAAAAGTCAAGGCTACTGTATGCTAAAGTGTTGTGCTTTTGGTCCATCAGGTATTAAGGTAAATCTGAAATCAGTTGGAAAGGGTGGATACTCCTGATGAGAATTATTGATGAGTTTGAACATCACATTGTGAATTTTGTTGATCTGGTCATCAGATTCCACTGTTGTCAGGACATAATGCTAAAGACCAAATGAAGTGTTGAAGTCATTCTGCAACTGCTCATTCTCCTCAGATTCCACAGTAAGCCCTGTTAGCCATTCAAATGAAGGGACCTGCTCTTGCCTGATAGTGGCCCATTGCCAGAATGGACTGGCACTTGCCAAGGTGATAACCTCTGAAGCCAAAGAATATATAAAGAAGTGGATTGCACAGTAATGCTTGTTGTGGCCTCCTTAAGAAGAACTTGGAGCTTGACCTCCCAGCCACCAGTGGTTAACACATCTACATCATCTGGAATATCAGTGACAATATCAGCTTCTGCATATGCAGGGGCCTGCTTGAATTATGCATGTTCATGTGCCCACTTGAACTCACCAATGAGGACCATACATCAATGAACAATTTTGATGCCAGCCCGAGCAATGTGCTAAGGGCTCTGGTGTGACTCCATCCCTATCCTTGAATTGTGAAAGGTGGCCAGCATGCTGATGGCCTGAATAGGGGTGCTTTCTCTGGCCTAGTAGTTCTTTGTAGCTGGATCTATTTCCCAATGTCTGTTTCACTTTGTGATTTGTATCTTTTGTGTTATTACATGTTTTGCCATTTATATGTAAGAATCCCTCTTTTGTATTTGCAACTTGTACCATGAGTTGTTCATAATGTAGACTGGTGCAGGGGAAAATGCTTTAGTTGACAAACCTTTTCAATGGGTTATGTCGCAATTGATACCTGTTTGTCTTGGAGATTTTAGACCACACTTTTTTTTGATGCCTGTGAAATGTTTGGAGATGGTGGAATTGATTGAAATCAATAAATGCCTTGTTGTATAAAAAATTATACATAAGGAAAATACTTTAAACCCTCATCCCACCGGCTTTTGTTGTCACACTCCTTTTGTAGTTTTTCCTCAGCAGATTCTGTCTCTTCAAAATCATTGTTGTAGGGCCAGCAGCGTAGTGGGTCATTGAAGACTGCTTTTCTCCATCTTAAATGGGGAGGTTGGAATGAACAATGAGTGTGGAGGGAATGAAAATAGTGAAACCAGGTGGGAATCAAATGAAAACTTCCAGATCCCAGAGGATCATATGTCCCCCCATCAGAATCAAAGGTACCAAAGGTGGTGATTGTGCACCAGTCAAATGCAAGATTGGCACAGTCTAAATGTGGATCAGTGATATAATTGGTACCAACATTGAAAGTGGTGGCAGGTTAGTTTGGTTGAAGGTCTTTCTTTTTACAGGTGTAGTCAAGGGTTTCCTTGTAAACTGTATAGGCCAGTCCATTGTGCACTCAAAAACACTTGGTGGCAAACCTGGCACATTTTTTAATGTTTTCATCTGTTCAGAATGGTGGCTGTTAGGTTATTTTGGTCAACAATATAGCCAGGGGTACTAAAACCTTATGAGCATGCAAATGAGGAAGGTACGAAACAAGAGCTTACCATCCATCCCAGTAAAGTCCTTGGAAGCCTCTTTTGTCCAACTTTATCATCCCATCTGGTTTGGGCAGGAGAGTTTCTGCGTTTGAAGGAAGGCCCTTCCATCTGGTGCCTGTGTGAGGAAGGGCAGAGATATCTGCAGACATAACGACAATTTTTTGCTTGGCATGTTCAACATGAGCCATGTTGATATCTTTGGGTTTTTTGGTTTTGTTGTCTTCTTGGGTCAGCACCTCCAATTCCTTGAGCTTCACACATTTGTTTGGCATTTCAAAATTGGATGGCTGTGAAAATAATTAATGTTTTTTTTTTTTTTCAATGTCACGGTACATTAGGTTGAGTTGTGGAGCGGATGAGTGACTTGAAACAAACCCTCTGACTTCTAGGAGGGCAGAATGACCAGTTACTACTATGCTTATGCTAGTGAGCTTGATAAGTCGAGCTTGTCGCACAGAATTGTGGCCAGTATGCCCTGTTAGGAATAGGTTATGGAGTAGGATACCGTAGATGAACGTTGCAGTGAAACCTGTTGTTATTATTTGCAACTATCATGATCACTACACATGTCAGTACTTTTTGATGCCCTACAGATTCCCACAGGAATGACTGGAATGCAGTGGAATGGGAACAGAACCCACTGTCCTTTTGTAGTCTATCAGTAATTTTTTGTAGTCCCTGAGTGTCAATTTCTATTTTTGGCAGTACTTTCCACTCCCCCACTGATTCTGGCTGGAATCCTCTCAATTCCTAGTCATTGGATTCAAAGAACAAACCAAAAATTTACTATATAACAACTAAGTCATACTAATATTTGCATATATCCTAAAAAGGAAATGTCACTTTGGTTGACGAAAAAGTAAAGAAAAACAATAATTATACATGTCAGGGTCCATTTGATGGGATATCAGGGTAATGGTCACATGACCAATTACCAAAAATGCACAAAAACGAAAGTTGTAGCCCTGAACTATAGCTTCCAGAACCAGTTGGAATTTTATTCTAAAGTGCTCCTGTTGTGGAGATATGAGGCAAAAGACTTTCAAAAGTAACCTGTTTTTTTACTTATTTGTGTTTTTCTCAATGAAAACAAAACCAGATAACATGATTTAAACACATTTAGAAAGCTGAGAGAAGGGGTTACAATTTTTGTATCATGGGAAAAATGGCCTAAAAAGGCAGGTGCATACTCTAAAAAGGAAATTGACACTGAGAGAGGGAAGAAGAACCAAAAAATGATGTTGGACTTCATGAAGATACAGAAGAGGAGTTGGACAAGGATTAATTCTACAAATACAACAATGAAAAGAAAAAAAGTGTATATTAGTATATAAATATATCGTAACAGGTGGTTTTTTCATAATATACCCTAATTTAAAATAAATCCTGCCAAGCTTGGCAGGAATGGCTACCAATATTAAGACTTTGGCTTGCAATCCTGCAGAGTCCTGAGGATTCCTGCAGGACTCCGGCCAGTCCTGCAGGAATTGGGGGGGGACTTGAAAGTACTCCTAAACTGTGGAAGTGTGTCGAAGGAATATGGAGAAATAGGAGTGTTGGGGACAATTAGCGTTTAAAGGTCCGGTCCATAGGACCGAAAAAAAGACCGAAACCGGACTGAACAGGACCGATTAAGACCGGACCAGTGGTCTATTTATGGACCGGTCTTTTGCAGTCCACTTGCTGGTCTTTCTTTTTTTTAAATATTGTAGGACCGCAAAAAGACCGGTTTAAATCGATTGCAACCGGTTAAGCGTCACGTTCATTACACAGCTTTGTAACGACGATTATTACCTTTAATTTGACCCTTTGTTCATCAAAAACGGTCAAGAATTGAGAAAGATATGACTAAATATCTTTTTTTTACAAGCTTTTTATTCATAAAACTTGTACTCAAATGATTTTGATTATAACTCACTCATATTTTAATCATTTTGATTCATTTAA
>KN838775.1:5595-17698 GCA_000827195.1 Laccaria amethystina LaAM-08-1
ATCTCCAACCTGGCACATGATAATTCGTCTGTTGGCACGTCTTGCGACTGCGGCGCGAACTGCGGCAAGTTTTGCCTCCCAATCAGGTCGTATTTGATCTTGGTGGCATGAGCGGTATACCCTGCCCCTCAAAATGCATCACTTACCTGTCGTGAATGCGGTACCAATCAGCCGCTGCAACTGTGTAAGTGATGCCTCATGACAGAAGTAATCCTCATACTTACCATTTCGTTCGTCGTATACCGCTCGCGCATGACATTCGTCCAGGGTCACCAAGGGTTGTGTTAGCAAGTCAATACGAACAAATAAAAATTTGTTTGTTGGTACTGTACAACCAATTTCAAATACAGCCACCCAAGCCGTGGCCTGAGCCACGGCTTGGGGCTCCAAAAATGTGAAGCCCGAGTCGTGGGCCACAGGAAGCCCTATGGGGGCTTCATAAAGCTTGGCCTCACAAGGCTCGGCTTGGGCTGGCCTGCGGCTTTCAGGCCGGGCCGTCACATCCAAGGGGGTCTTAGGATTTGAAAGTCTGACCAGGGGTTGGATAGGTAGGTCAGCCACAGGCTGAGAAAAAAAAAAAATGGAACCCCTTATAAAATTATCTTGAAATGGTCCTGGAAGGCCATCCTCTGCAGGCTTTGAGTCCTAATAGGTCCTAATAAGCTCCTAAACATGTAGATCAGTCTAAATTCAATGATATTTAAAGATAATGTCATATTTTTCTAATCTTATCTAATCTCAAATAAAATTTCTCAACCAAGTCTTAACGTCACAAAAGCTGTTCTGAAGGTGAAGTGACGCTGGCACAACTGAAGAAGTATATTCACTAAATATCACTTTACAAGTTACTGACAAAATGTTTAGAAACCCGTTCTTGAAAAGGAATCAGCCTTTAATGGATGCCTGTGCGAAATAGTGGCAGACTCCCAATCAGTTAAATGTAAGAAGCTTGGCTGTGAAACACAATGGGTAAGACTATGTTCCATACAAAAAAAAGTTTATATCACTCACCTACATTTTAGTATCACCTAGGTTGCGTTTTGTTGGACATTGTTCCACGAAATTGGGTTTGCGAGGCCTGCAAGGCATCTGGGACAAGTAGAGGGACGAGGTGATCATGACAATGATGTCACATTACCATATATGGGTATGTGCCTGATTACGTAGGTAGGTAGGTCAAGCTCCAAGGGCTTAATAAAAAAAAACGACCCCGGGTATTTTTTTAAAATCCTAAGACCCCCTTGGTCACATCACTAATTTTGAATTTGTACCAAAAAATTGGACATTTCCGAGCTGTAAACCTGTAAATACGAAGCGGCGCCGTAGTGAGATATAAACTACCCACCTGTATCACTCCAAAAACCAACAAAAATAATCATTGTTTCCAGAAAAAAAACATTAAAAGACATATATTTATGGAAAACATACCCTATTAAGCAGGAGGGGGGAGGGGGGGGGCTACCACAGTTGCCTGAAAAAAAAAAGGTGAGTGTTGGTACATTTTCCACATTCCGCCACCCCCTTGGCATCATGCGTTACTTTTTCCAATGGATGGTAGCAGGCTGCATGTTCGAGCCACTGAGCTGCCAAGATAGTCAAGACCCCGACCTCTACAATCGCGTAGTCCGCCAGGGACCGTGTCAAATAAGACGTTATTTTTAACATTCCTCCACGTCCGTCGGGTCATTCTCCTCTACAAAGAAATGGCCTCAGTCTTAAGGCTTAATTTCAGATGTGCATTGCCAACTCATACATTGTTGTTGTCCTTGGGTTTCCCGGGTGGCGATGACGATCAGAATACGTACATAGGTGAGCTTCGACATTGATCATCATTCAGATTACCTCTAGTAATGGTCCTGGCTCGCCAGCCATCTGATATCTCTGCGTCTTCAAGTAAATTCGCCCAACGTCCAGCGTTGCTTGGTTCTGTAAACAAGGTATCATTTACTGCAACTTCCGTTATGTGCAACCACGTTTTTAAGATATAAATACAGACACAACTACAAAGTCTCTCGCCCGAGCAGGTTGCTTCTATGTATGTATGTGTCAAAATAGACATGCTGCTTGCCTGATCCATTTCCATTTCTAGCTTAAGCTTCGTATCCGAATCTATCCTCTCCTCCCCTTCTCTTTCCTACACTCACCACTACAGCATGGTGTCCGTGGTACTAGCCACGATACACTCCCTCCCCGTCGAAATCCTCTTAGCGATCTGCAAACTTGTGAGTCCTCCTTTCTGAAACTTTTCAAACCTCCGGCTCAACACATCCGAACCCAACAGCTAGGCCTTCACCATTTCCCCACAACTCTAGATCCTCAAGATGAACAATTACAACGCTTTTTCCTCCAAATTCGCGACGTCTGCAGATTATTTGACGATCTCATCTCTCCTTTTCTCTTCGACCACATTACCCTCCGCTTCGACACGGAAGCGCTTCGCTTCAAGCCTCCTGTGTGGCAGTTGGCATGCGGGAGAGCCCGATTATGCGGTTGGGTGAAGCACCTCCACATCATCTCTTCTCCCGCATCGTTATTTTCCCCTGAACGAGTTAGAAAACTCGACCCGGACGAAAAGACACTGCTTAAACAAGAATTAGAATGGTATTTCACATCCGCCATCGCGGCCATGAAGGGATTAATATCATTCAAGTGCGTTCTTTTCCACGCACCTTTCAATACTCCCTGATCCTCTACTTTTGTAGGTGGACCCTCGCTCAAGACCTCTCGGCCCCAGAACACTTTCAAGCCGCGATCACAAGGGCATTGGTCGACCTGCCGTCGCTTACCGACCTTCATCTTGGTTTTTCCAGAGCGCCGAACCCCAGCACGCTCGACTTGCGCTGGACCGTCCCGTCCCGCCCAAATCTCACTATGATCAGCGCCAGCATTAGACACCTCACCAAGCTACATTTCCGTTTACATCCTCACCTCTACCCCGACGTCTGGGTTGAACTACTGTCCCTTCATGTTCAATTGACTGACATTTCGGTCGATAGCTTCAGTGGCACTCTTCTTCAGTATCTCGGCTCATACACAGGCTTGAAATCTCTTTCTTTGGAGGATAGCCGTCCCACGTCTCTCATTCCGCAAACCGTCGCTCGTGGGTTATTCGACGCGCTTGGGAACCACAAGGACACTCTTTCCGTGCTCCTGTTACCGCATTTCGGCGGACTTCCCCTGCCATGGTGGACACTGCAGGCCAATGCAGCGACGTTGGTCAATTTTACTCACCTTCGGCACCTCTCATTAAGCGTGATAATTCGCAATCTGAGTCAAGCAGAAAGCGACGTAGTAAGCAGTAGTCTTTACAACGATCTCATGATCCCTAATCACTCAACAGACCCGTGAACTGGCATCTCTGTCGAAAATAAAGTCCCTAGAATATTATTCAATCAATGAATGCGAATTCGCTTCTATGGGCCGTCAAGAAACTGTATCAAATGTTCTCGCCTGCTTGGATCTGACTGATTTCGGGCAAACTCCTTCACGCATATCCGTCCACAAAACGTTTTTCAATCGGTATTTCCGTTTGGAGACCTTTCGAGACGAAGCCGGGGGAAAAAAGAAGAGATATATCTTGTGTAATAGTTCTTGGGAGCTTCATTCAACAGAAATCTCTGGTGATATTCTTTCGCTACCTTACAGTTTTTGAATCTTAATCTCAATCCAAACGTTGTATTCTATACTCCAACTAGAAAGTTTCCCGACACTGCGATCGCAAGAAATGTAAAATGAAATCCGACTACAGGACCTTTTGTTTCGTCCCGTGCACCAGCCTCTCAACTTCGCTAATCCACTCCCTCAGCTCGCTTCCCCACCCACCAATCCTCCGCATCCGCCTGCGCTCAACATCTGTACCCTCAACCAGCCCAATCTCAGCCATTCTAGCTATATTCTTGCGTCGATTCGCCCAGTGGTGACTCAGGCACCACCAAAGGATGCTGCCCTTTTCGAAAAACACCGTCTGGATGGTTTCATCGCATCCGGGGCTGCACGGACCGTCTATGTTGAAAAGACGCAGCACAGTGCGGATGAAGATCCGCGGGAAGTACAATAAAAGAGGTGGATCAAGCCCTGCCGGAGAAAGGATCAGTGCATAAGTATTTCGAAATGATCTGAAAGGAGCAGATGACTGACAGATGACGTCCGTAGCCAGCTCCTGAGCGACGAGGCCTCCTCGTCGGGTATATTCGCCATCAACAACCCAGCCCCGTTCACATTGATCCAAAGCCGCCCGTATTTTCTCCTCGAACTCATCTCTTGGCGTTTCTTTCCATCCTGGTTGCCAGAACAAGCGGTTCAGAGATATATATGGCACCCCCAGAATCTTTGCTAGTTCGATGCCTGTTGTGGTCTGTAGTACATGACGTACAGCGGAATGCTTGAGAAAGCCGTGATGCTCTACTTGCCTTACCAGAACCTGGCCACAAAATGAGGTTGAATAGCGATTGAGGAACAAGGGAGTTTGACTCACCACTGTTGCCGACTATGTGGACGCGGTATCGACCTTGTTCGTCACCTAAAAGAGCGGGGTATGTGGCGGTCTTCGACATTAGAGGTTTGGAGGGATGGAAACCGTGTTAGAAAGAATGCCATGGTTGTCGGAGTCATGTTGAGGTGCCGGTTCCGTGCATCGAACCCCCGATAAATTAGAGCGTGATCCAGATGGTATTGTAATTTTTTCGGTCAAGACATCACTATTTTTCACGTTCAAGATGTGCGTCGAGAAAGTCGCCTGGGGTTAAAATTCAAAACGTTTATGATCGAGTAGTCACTCACGAAAATTTTGTGTCTCATTTTATGAGCAGTCAGTTTGAAGGCAGTAAGACGATACGTTAGTTATCGTCTATCTGCCATATGATCGTCGTAGGGTAACATATATACATCGTTCAAGGGAGAGCTCGCCAGATATTTACAAATAATAATACAATTCGGTTGGGCATCACCGGCAATAGTTTTTTCACCTTCGCGGGGTCGCATCAATAGATCCGGTACAAACATCCATCCGATCTTCAAGCTGCGCCTGCGATTCAATCTCCTGTACTGCAGGCGGAGACGCCCACTGCATGCTCATGCTCCATCTCCGACTCCTCGCATCCTCAGCCGTCGGTGATGGAGGGTACATCGGCGGCGAAACCCAGGGAATACTCCTCACCATCGTATGCGGAGGATACAACACGGAACTATGCGGCGTGGCTGATAAATTGAATCCCTTGTGCTCGTCAATGATCGAAGGGGTACTTGCGCCCGAAGCTAACTCGAGTTCGTTTGGTGAGGAGAGACCCCGGCGCTGGCGGTAGCACGTGTGGATGCCGTTCTCTGAGAAGACGAGGAGCCAGGCGACGCCGCAGATGAAGAGGAAGACAACGACGCAGGTGACGATCAGGGCAGTGTTCAAAGCACCTGATATTCGCCGAGTCTTCGATAGAGCGGCTGATGATGGAGTGAGGGTGCGTGTGGGAGAGGCGGTTGTAGTGGTGGAGCCCGAGGAGGTGACGATGAAGCTTGGAGTGGAAAAATGTGGAGGGTTAGGCGACGTTACGACCGGCGGGAGATCTTCTGGTTCTAAAACAGTGTACCTGCATTCGTCATAGCTGGGTTACTTGTTAGGGGACTTAATACGGAAATTTAAACGCACATGATCCTGTCAAATACGGAAGACGATTGGCCCTCCGCGACCGATACCTGAACGGTGTGAAGGGTGTTTCCCAAACCAACAACTAACGCGATGACCTCCGACTTTACGGCAGCTGGTCCTCCCGGTGTTCCCGTGACATGAGAATGATCTGTGAGGTTGAAACGAACAACAGGCCCTGCGTCAAGCATCAGGCCAGAAGAGCGTTCGTACGGCCAGAGAGGCGCTAAAAAGTAGATAGCAACGCCTGAACAACAGGATGAGCGATGTCACCTGAGAAATGATAACAAATAGCGGACCTGTAAAACTGAAAGTAGCTGACCCGTTGGGAGTCGTTGTAACCATGCAAACCCGTCCAGGGTTGACGTCTCCTATTGTAGCATTGGACCATCCTGCCTGAGGAGAGTAAATGATAGCGGGATTCTGACTGTCAACAGTGATATTCCGAAACCCATGCACAGCCTGGGGCAGGAGAAAGAGGAAAATAAGGATGAAGAGGTAGGTGAGATGCGGAGGAATCATGATAGTGGAAGAGAGACGTACATGAAGTCTCGTTTAAATGTGTCCTGTCCTGCATTCTCCTTTCCTATCTGACGAAGACTGGTTTGAAAATCGTCCAAGTTTATTTCTGGCGCCAAGCATCCGTAATCTTGGCAGTGGCCTCATGGTCCGCGATAGTCCAACAACGAGTTTAAAGACAGAACCCTTGGTTTTTGTCCGGGCGAGAGACTCGTGGCAGGAAGAGAGTCCAAAAAGAGAACAAAGCTGGCACGTGCCCGCACTAAAATATTTTTGATGTTGTCAGGCACCAAGACACAGCATGGTTGCTTTTCTCCCACTGACAACCTTCTCCATCGTCGCTTGCATCTGCGGACAGCAGGTACTGGGGTTTCGCAACATTACTGTCGATGATACGGATCCCAGCATAATTTACTCGGGGATATGGCGCCCCACTCTTCCTGGGGATGGAATGGACGTAGGAGGGACACACATGGTTGCAGACGTTGACCCCGATGCGTACGCGAGCTTTACATTCACTGGTTAGCTCAGAAGATACTGCATTGTCTTATCCCCTAATTCGTATTTCTCAGGTGTTGCCCTATATTTTCATTCACCCAAGTGGCCATACCATATCAACACCGACGTGTCTTTGGATGGTGGACCAATCAGTACCATTGATCTCCAAGATTACGCCCACTCAACGTTGGTGGCAAGTGGGGCAACTCTGAAGTCTACCATCGTCGCTTCTTGGGTTGGGCTTGCCCATACGCAACATACATTGCTCATCTCCAAAAAAACTACGCCCTTTGCTGTTCTCGATGCTTTGACGTGTGTCCTTCCTACCCTATCTCCCCCATTTTTAAAAATTTAGGGTTGGCTGTAGATATACCGTCCTGGATGCAACAGACGTCGCTAGATCAACATCACCTATCACTCCCTTGAAATCATCATTCAGGATTCAGCGGAACTTACGTCGTGATGTGTACTCCAGCAACAATGTTCTAAACGTTCCCGCTATCGTCGGAGCGGTGATTGCAATTATCTTCATCAAACTCATGATCTGTATTTGGTGCGTATGGTTCAGAAGGCGCCGCTACAGATACGTTCCACCCGTACAAATGTACCCCCCGGCTGGTTCCGGATCATTCCCTCCTCCACCCTACCAAGGGTTTCCATCACCGATGAACGCTCTCTACCCCACGAACCCGCCCGCCAACCTCACTTTCCCTAACTCCCCATCTACCAGCCCGCTCCGCCCACTCAACCCGACGTACCCACTCACCCCTGTCAGCCCGTACGTCCCTCTAAAACCAGTTGAACCTTTCAATCCTTACGTGGGACTCAACACCATACCAACGAGAAGACCTGGGGGCGGTAGTACGACCATGCGCGACCAGCAGCCAAACAACGTGCGCCCCATTCCTGGCGGAGATGGAGTGATCCCCATGCCCGCTGCAGCGTTGGATAGAAGGGAGAACCGCCAGCCGGCACGTCAGGACCCGCGCATCACGCAGGCGGACGGACTAGCTACCCCCATCCCTACAACAAACTCAACGCGTCGGACAACGCCTGGTTCAGAATTGGCATCTGTGAGACCTTCTTCTGGCGGAGACATGCCTCCCCCTCCGGAATATACGGTCGAGGATGGTACCTCGATGACAATAGATCGACGTGCTGGTGGGCCGGGCAGGAGCGTTAACGCTTCGTCTGATGGACAGCCAACTGTGTCAAATTCAGACGGTTCGGCTGGGAATGGAGTTTCTGGATTTTCAATCCCGCAACCCCTCTCGTTTATGCCGATCAATTAGTGTGTGTGCTTTTGTTGGTATTTTACGGTCTGGACTTTGGGACTTAGTGGGTATCTTGATCTGTATATAACGTTCTGATCTATAACTATATATGGCCTTCACCGCAGCATCGTTGACTAAGAATGGCCTTTAAACGCTGGATCGACGCGTCGGCGGGCTTCTGCTTGATCGAATATATACCATACTCTCTAAGAAAAAACCACCCGTTTCCACTCGGTCTTTCCAAAGCCCTGCAATTTGCCGTAACCCAAGAAGAATCAAATCCTGAAATCTACTACCCACGCTGGCCCAGCGATCATACAGCCGCCTGAATCCCCAACGCAAAACGAACCTTGGACTCGGATCGATCTGAGTGATTTTCTACCCTACGAAGAGGCCAAGCGCGTATTTTTGACTCGATGTGGTGCATAAGGCCTACTCATTCCGAAGTACTGGATGATTTCTATAATAATTGAATAGATCACACACGCTGATTCTTCACTATTTTTGCTATTTTAGCGCGATTTTGAACAGAGGAAACAAGTCACTTACTACTCGTCGAAAAATCAAAATCAACGGCTGTATTTTCCCGCAACCAAGTAAATTCCGTTCGAGAGATCTCCTCAAATTTTTGTATCTGCGCAGTCTCTGACAGTTCCATGCCGATTAGAAAAACAACACCGACCGCGACCCTCCGCAGACGCGAAAAGCCACAAGACAGGACACGGTCCAGCCGTCCCCATTGCTCCTCTCGAGTTGATGTATGGACCCTAGACACATCCATTTCGATGTCTAGAATTTCTAGAACATTGTTGCGAGGGAACAGGTCGAGTTCGTCACACAAAGCCTGCAGATTGACTTCGTTGAACCGCATAACACTGAACGTCATCTTTAAAGTCGTCAGCGTCGAAAAGGCGCTGACGTTGATCCACCCCGCCAAGCCTTGTAACGCCTCAGGTTTGTGTGCCTTGCAGGCGAGTGTTTCAAGTTCGCCTGCCTCTTTGAATATAACCTTAAGGGCTTGCACGCCTTTCATGTAATGGCAGTTGACGGCCAACGACTTGAGCCTATCAAATCTAATGCTGGGGTGGCCATCGGTGAAGCGAAATTGGATGAGTGTTGATGCATACCGATGGGACCAAATATCTTGAACTATGAATGAATGCAGCTGGGGAATCGGATGTGATGGAACTTGGAGGTAATCAACGGTTTCGTTCGGTCCCGCATGCTGTCGACAGTCAGAATCGAGAGATTGATGCAAGATCGAAATATTGCGAAAGGAGGTATGAACCGACAAATGCTTAACTCGGTCAAAGTGGGAGAATAGATGCGGTCAAGAATTGGTTTTCGTAAGGAGGGGTGGAGAACTTTCCAAGATTCACAAGAAAAGTACGAGGTGACGTCATCACCCTCCACAATCTGCAAGCTTTGCAGGGATTGCACTTGTGAAAGAGTCAGAATATTATCGGCATAAGCGTTCTGCTTGGTTGAATCCCACTTGTCAAGGGACTCGTTGAGGTACAGCTTGAGCTCCCGGACGTAGAGTCCGATGTCTGGATTGTAACGAAGAAGTTGACTAAGGTTCTTCAACGATAAGGGACCCCGCGGTCTGAGATCTACAAATTGGAAAAGACGTTTGCGACAGATTGGAAGGAGTGCATGACAAGTTTCGGAGACGGCTGTTAGAGCAGCGATATCATTTCCAAGATCGTCGATTATTCGTTCAATAATCTCTATTGGAAAGGCTGAGAACATGGAAGGATACTCCATGGAACATATCGAGCTGGCTTTGTGAGTGAGACTGAGGTGGAACCAATGTGGGACACTGATGTAGGGACTGTCATGGATACACCCGGGTATTATCCGTACCCGATCCGTGGATTTTCCCACCTACGGATTGGATAAGCCACGGTACGGATATATCCGTGAGTATTGTGGCTTAGAGCAGCCCTTTGTCTATCTTCACGAGTTCTTTGCCATTTTCCATAAAAAAATATGTGTTAGAAAGCTATCATATAGGAGATTATTATTATTAAAAATATGACTGTAATATCCTATGTGAGCTTTAGTAGAAGCTCATTCTTTAATAACTGTGGAAAATGACATTATAAATGTTAGTACAGTCGTGCTACTTACCCCAGTGTTATACATGGCTTGGAAGGTTCATAAAGCATAAGTACTTTATATCTTTGCATCATAATTTTTCTGAAATTCACATATCCCAACCACCATAAGAAATTTTGCTGCTTACAGGTGTTTATGGTGTATGTTTGCCACTGATCTGTCATATACACATTGTCTTTCTGGCCTGTTGAAGATGTTTGTTAATTTATTCAAGATTAAATTAACCCCTTTATAGCATTCAAGTCAACATAGTTCATTGTATGAATGCAAATACAGTGTGGAATAATAAAATCAGACTAAAATTTGAAAGAAAAACTGAGGAATAATTATATTTTAATAAATTCGGGTTCAAATTCATAAAAGAGGGCTTTTATGTTAAGGAAGAATGAGATTGACAAGTTCCACAGGCTCACAAAGGGCACCAGCACGTTCAAGGCACATTGGTGTAGCAGTTGTTGCTGCTGCCAAGGTCGTCTAAATATAGCATACAGATCACAGATATCCATGGATTTCTATATATATCCACGGGTCTGGATCCGTGGGTAACGGTTAACAATGGCCACGGATATACCCGGTTTTTGCCGATCCATGACAGTCCCTACACTGATACAAGACCATCACTGCACTTGAAATATTTGAAGTTCCGATTGAGTTCCGACGCACAACTTTACACTCCCTACCATTGCTTCCACCCCCTCTTTTTCATCATGTCATCAGATCGACAACATCCTCGAAGGCACTGGTAGCGCAGTCTATGTGTTTCCATGTGCTTCATGCAGATATGGGTGTCCCAGTCAACTAGTTAGAATGTTGAGTTACATTAGCCCGAAATCATTAGCACAAGGAAAACAGAGTTAAAGTCGTTGGACAGCGACCCTCGTGGCATAACCCGCGGAATCTGCCTTGTTTCCCTGACAAGACATGCATACACCAGGGAGAAGTAGTGATTTGCCCAATGAATAAATAATCAGACATAGGTTGATCAACTTGAATCATCAGAGGCATTATGGCTCAATGATTTCCTTCACATGGCATTGTAAAGTGGATAAATGAAAAATACAAACCTGATATGAAAACATGCTATGGATGGTAGTTGCATATAAAATATGCCTATTGGTCACAATCTAGGTGAAACTGGAATACTTGAAATGTATCTTGGAATATTGTACATATTCTGAATACACATAGGAAGTAGGTTTAAAATCAAATATTGAATGAGCTGCTGGGGAAAATTTGATGAACATTTGCTAATATTTCTCATTTGGTCCTTTGTACACATCCTAATTGCAGCTGAGGTGTAATATTGGGTAAATTTTGAATTTATTCACTGGTCATACATGTGTGAGGTAAAATAATGCCACTAATCAACATACTTATGTCTAACCATGCGCCTATTGGGAAAATAACCGCCTCGCCCCGGACCCTGGTGATATGGTTTCTGTAGGGGCGTAGTGGCTCAACGGCTACTGCGTGCCCTAAAAGGCAGGGTTGTGCACCAGGCCGAGAGGTGGTGGGTTCAATTCCCCCCGCTGCAGTTACCGTAAGGCTGCACTCATGGCTTTGCCGTGGGAAAACCACTGAGCTCCCCATTTGGGGTGAGAGGTCCGAAAACGGATGGCTCAGGGGTCAGGGGCAATGAACACTTTGCGAGCCCTTGGAAGTCCAAAGGGGGTTGTGTCATGCCGTTGGTGATCGAGTACCGTGGGGTCCCTTTGGGTGGACAGCATACCTAACGAGCTGATTGGTCTGGCTCAGTTCCCAGAGGCTGGGTCATTTGCTGTTGGTGATCGAGTACCGTGAGGTCCCCTTGGGTGGGCAGCATACCTAACGAGCTGACTGGCCAGGCTCAGTTTCTAACCCGTAAAAGGGACCGAAAGGATAGGACATGGTAAAATCTGGGGAATGCGTCCTAAAAACAATCCGACCGGACATCCGGACAGGACACCCAGATACGGCGTCCAGGCCGTCGTTAGTCATACAGACTCCTATGAGCACACATGGGTTAAATGTGGCAAGACAGTGACTCTGGACAGATGGGGTTCCGGGCCGGTTGGCA